>JADLZL010007024.1:0-125866 GCA_015844335.1 Chrysopogon serrulatus | reverse complement strand
CATGATGACAATGTTTTGCCTTCACGGTTACGTTTTGTGATAATTATGCACTCTAATCCCTCTTTTATGCTTTTAAGAATAATCCCTAGAAAATACTGAATATACAAAACTTCGTGGAAATTGTCGGTTAAAAAACCCTAGACTAGTGCGTATTCATGTATCCTTTTGTGTCTAAAGTTCTAATAATAGTTGACGTTATCCACCATCAACACCGGCCCAGACCCACCCACCCCCTCCGTTTCGCCACCACAACTGCAACCCTCATTGTTGCTAGAGATCCAATACCACAAAATGCATAGGCAGCCATGAGCGAACTAAGCCATCAAGAACCAAGGCCTAACCAAGAAGACATTGATCTGGTTCCACACCTTCAACTCCATGAAGGTCACCGCACATGCCTACATACAATGCCACCTCCTGATTTCTCTGAGCACCCATTGCCCATACCAACTTCCCAAGCGCCACATCCCCCCCACACCACGTCATAGGCCCCTTCTGCAGCAACCGTAGCCCTATAAGTTTGTTTTTGTAGGATCTCCGGAAGGCCTACAAAATTCAAGAGTGGCAGTGCCGCTCTAGCTGACACTCGAGGCCATAGCTCAAAATCTACCCAATGTAAATTAGTTCTAGTAAATCTCTGATGCTCCTGGGGTAGTATTGAGCCTATTTCACCACTTGAATAAGGTCAGAAGTGTACACAAAAGTAGATCGGGATCAAACCATAAAATCATCACAAACACAAGTACAGTAATGCAAATCATAAGAACACAAGTGAGACACTGATTTATCCCATGGTTCAGCTTGCCACTAAGGCTTGCCTAAGCCCACGTTGTTGAGTAAGCCACTAAGGCTTGGGTTTCGTGGAACCCTATCCTCGTTCTCAAGTCAAGAGAATGAACTCTTGAGATGAGGGATAATTTTATTTGGAGAGCTCTCTATCATAGTTTGGAGGGTCAAACTCTCAAGGATTTGCAAGGGGTGCAAGGGAGAAGCTTGGGCACTACCAATGGAGTGTGAGAGGGAGTGAGTTATGTTTCTGAGAGCTGAGGAAGCAAAATAATCAAAGGTGACCACTGGGGGAGAAGGGAGGTGAGGGAAATACCCCCCCTTCTCCAATGGTCATAACTTAAAGGCATGGCGGTGCTGCTGCCAGAGCACCACTACTACCCGAAGCGGTAGTGCTTTGCCTCGGTGGGGCAGGGCTGCTTTGGCCTTATTAGCTCCAAATTGAAAACTAAAAGATGTGCTGACCGAGGCTAGGTAAAAGAGGATGTTTGGTGGAATATTTAGCTCTTAGTTGCACGTTGAAGCTTGCGAATTGTATCCTCCTTTATAGTACAGCTTTTCCTAAAACTCAAATTCAAAATAAAATTGAAACATAGATGCCTTTGAGTCGGATGCCATGTTCCTTTGTAATTGGGGGCTCCACCATCTTGTGTATAATCCTCCTTTGGATTTTACCTGCTTGTCATCTCGATAAATCTTTTTAGTCCCCTAATTATGTGGTCATTATCACCAAAACCCACAAAGGGCTTGATTGCACTTACAATTTTCAATAATTGAATGACAACTAATGAACCAATGCTTTCAATGAGTTGTGTGATTAAACAAGGTCCACATGAGGAGTGGTGAGTAAGGATAAGAGATGGTGGAGATGATGTTCATGCCATATGGAGCAAGGCTCACACTTGGAGCGAAGAGGAGGAGATGAAAACAAGCCCGAAGGCAAAGTTATATGTTAGGTTTTCATTATGCTAGCCACATTGTCACACCCCCTAATGAAGACGACGCTCCTCCTCCTCCCCCTTCCCCCCACCTCATTGCTATCCTCAAGCACACTACACCCACATGGATTTGATGCCTTTGAAATCCTACCTTCTATTATTGCTTTGGGTGGGCTCATTACTAGATGGAAAGGTAATGTCTTCAATGGACAACTAGTTTTCCAGAAAAGTTACGCTATCACTATGAAATTTACTGCCAGGCACAATAATGATTCTTGGTTCCTCAGTAATGTCTATGGTCCATGTTCCCATGATGGCAAAAGAAGTTTTATTCAGTGGCTCAAGCACTACACAATAAGTGATGATGACACCAAGTTAATAGTAGGAGATTTCAATCTGTTGAGGAAACTAGAGGATAGGAACAAGCCTATTGGAGATGTTAATGAAATGCTGATGTTCAATAATGCTATAAGTGCCCTATGTCTGATAGAATAACCTTTACATGGAAGAAAATTTACTTGGACAAATAAACAGCCTTCTCCATGAATGGAAAGGTTAGACTGGTTCTTCACATCTAGTGCTTGGACAACCAGTTATCCTGACACATCTGTTAGCACACTTGTAGTGCAGATCTCAGATCATTGGCCCTGCAATATAACCATCTCAACTTCCATCCCAAAAGGACAAGTCTTTAGGTTTGAAAACTACTGGTTCCAACATCCATCTTTCTTACAAACTACACTGCAAGGTTGGGCGGAAATTAATAGTCAAGCTGATAAGGCAAAGGCAATCACTCCAAGTTCAAAATTCTGAGGAAAACATTAAGAAGTTGGCAATAGATACTCTCTTTCTCAAAAGAAACATAAATAATGTCAAAACCATTCTATCTCTCCTGGAAACAATAGAGGAGTTTAGAGATTTGATAATTATTGAATGGAATTTCAAAGAAATACTTAATGCAAAATTAAACCAGCTACTAGAGCAACATAGAAATATTTGGAACAAAGAGGCAAGATCAAGTGGGTCAAAAAAGGTGACACTAGGACCAAGCTCTTTCATGCAAATGCTACCCTCAAATACAGAAACAACCTGATAGCACAACTGCAGAAAGGTAATGGAGAAATAGTGATTAATCATGCTGAAAAAAGAAAAATTATTGGGATGCCTTTAAAGATAGACTGTGACAATCCGATTTCACTCTCGTGGCCTTCAATCTTAGCTACTTCCTGGTTACTAACTCTGAATTGATTACTAACTCTAAATTGACATGACTTGAAGATCCATTCACAAAAGATGAGATTGACTTTGTAGTGAGAAATTTGCCAAATGATAAGGCCCCAGGCCCTAATGGCTTCAACAATGAGTTCATTAAAAAGGTGCTAGCACGACTTCTATGATCTTTGCTTTGCTTTCCAAGGTAATGCAGTCTGCCTCTAGAGTATAAATGATTCCTACATCACACTTATCCCCAATATTGATAGAGCCTAGCAGGTTCAAGAATCTTTAGGCCAATATCTTTATTGAATTGCTCTATTAGGCTGATCACAAAATTGATAGCAAATAGGCTGTAGATTGTTATCCTTCAGTTGGTACACCAAAATCAATATGGCTTTATCAGAACAAAAACTATCTAAGATTGTCTTGCTTGGTCATTTGAGTACCTTCATCTTTTCCATCACTCAAAGAAAAAAAATCATAGTCCTAAAATTGAACTTCAAAAAGGCTTTTGATAGCATAAGGTTATTTTGGATGTCATGACACATAAGGGCTTTGGCAAAAGATGGAGATCCCGGATTGAAGCAATTCTTAGCTTTGGTACTTCTGCTATCACTAGTACAGAAATGATTTTGCGGCGGTGCCCTTTTATTAATCATGGTGGTCACAAAATCCAACTGCCACTTAAAATGCATAGGTTTACCGTGCGGGTGTTTTTTATTTACCATGGCGGTCAATAATAACTGCCACGGTAAATTGATTAACCGTGGCAGTCACCTTAAAACAACCGCCATGATAGGTTGCTCTTAAGGCAACCGCCACGGTTAATGGTTGCAAATAGAAAATAATTCATAACTTTTTCATATGAAATCGGATAAAGACAAACTTTACATCAAAATTGTAGCTCCCGATGAGATCTAAAACTTTTATAAATGGGTTGCTGAGAGGATTCTGAGATGTGTGTTTTAATACTCATCAATATTATTGGACATGTAAATCTGTTACCAATTTTGATAGATATATCTATATGATATATACAATTGCTGAGGGCGCTGACTATTGTCTGCCAACTGTTTGAATTTGCTTGGTTCCTAGATAATTGGGTCGCAATCGGTTGTACTTAGCATTTTAAAATATCGTTTTTGGTCACTTAAAATTTATAAAACAGCAAATATTATTTGTCAAATAATTATTTATTTCTTGGCTTCCATGCCTGCCAGTACTTATCACAACTTTTCTTAATAACCATGTTAGAATGGTTGATTTGGTGGATAAGAAGAATGTTTGATTTGAAATTTGAGGTAAGGTTGTTGGACAAGTAAGTGTTCGAGATGGGATTGTGGCTCGAATTAATTAAAAGCTTAAATGCTAGTCTTTTCTCAAAGCCAGAAAGAGGTGGAGCAGATTTTTGCATTTTTTTTGTTAGATTCAAAACAAAAAACATTTTGCACTCAATTTCTATGTATAGAAATTAGATTCATGCTAAATGAGTTGTAATCTAACCAAATTTAGTATGGATTAGAAGGTTAAATTCTATATCCCCCCCTATATAGTTGTAGGGTCAAGGTAAGTACGGGTTCGGCCAACAATGTCAAAAAATACTACTATTCTCCGTTTCAACGTAGTGTTACACGTAGTTTTTTGTTTTTAGCTTTTTCTTCCCCAGCGTATTTGTTCTTGTCATGATCTCGCTCCATCTACAGCATCTTGGACTTAGCCTAATAATTTCAAAGTAGGTATTGACACCGACATGGTCCTTTGAATCTTGTACTCGTGGTTGATTGAATATATATCATGTGTTCTCCATGATATGATTTCCTATAAGATAGAACGTCACCTAGTGCGAAATCCTTGTCGACCATGAATTAGAAGGTTCACATGTATATGTTTCTTTGTAACACTATAGTTGTATCATCATTTTGTGTTACTGTAGGGTCTATATTTGTCACATATTTAATATGTTCCATTTATGTGTTACAATATAGTACCATTTTTGTAACACATTTTTACAAAACAGGTGTTTTGCGTTACAACCTACGTCTATAACATACAGTGTTTTGCGTTACAACCTACGTCTATAACATACAGTTTTGTGTTACTATGAGATTTCATTGGAACACATTGATGAATGTGTTACAATCATGTGTTACAATATCCTTGTTCTGTATTAGTAGAAGACATGATAATAAAAGATAAAAGTAGATGTATATTGATTGTGTATTTTCAATCGGCCATCACCCTTTATATTTGTAGGGCAACTGGTCTTCCCGTATGAGTCCATCTCATTGTACAAGAGAGGTGCGGCCATATTAATTTTCCAGCTAACATTGCAAGTGCGAAGCAACATATTGTTTCCTATTCAATATGGGCCAATCACGTAACGTCTGTTTTCCAATTATCGCATCTGCTGAAATCCCTCTCGGATCTTCCTATCTCTTGTCTAATTAATCACCGCATGACGGCATGCAATAATTATTCACCGGCCGAGTCCATTACGCACGGCACTTAGTACTCCGTACAGTATTATTTCCTAATTCATTTCCACGGGCAGCAACAAACCTGGACTGCATGCATACAGCTGGACCACGTGCTGCACCGGATGACCACCCCTGGATATGCAATGCCTCCGCCTGGTCTAAGATGATCTTTCAAGTTTCAACTCAGCTCCTAGCCATGTACTGTATTACTTTTGCTTCTCTCTTCCGACTTCCATTACGGTACTTAAAATTATTTCCTTCCTCCTCATCCGAATATGGAATCAGAGCCAATGCTTCTGCACTCACGTCATGAATGCCATCACACGTGCTGGACCAGGAGTTGGATTCTATATATATTCTACGAGTAGTACCAGCAGCCGGAAACCTGCAAAACCCACACAAACTCGTCCATAGCCATAGACAATGGAAACCCCGGCCGGACGTATTTTCTGGAAAGAGGAGACATGTCTGACCGGTATAGCAACTTCTATGAATAGACAATGGAAATGCCGGCCGGGCGTATTTTCTGGAAAGAGCAGACATGTCTGACCGGTATAGCAACTTCTATGAAATCTTGTGTCACATCTGGCTTGTATGTCTTGGAGCTTAGAGCATCTCCAATGGTTTTGCATATTTTGTTTGGTAAAATTGAGAGTTTGCCAAGCCTCAAATAATTATGGCAAAGGTTCAAAGAGTCAATTTCCAACGGTTTTGCATTATCATTTTGCAAAAAAGGAAATTCTAGATGCGGCGGCAGGCGGGAGCCACGCGCGCAGGAGGGAAATAGCGCGAGCGTCGGAATGCCAAGCGCGGACGAGGTGTGCATATATGCAAGTCCTTCCTTGCTTTTTGCCAAGTTAACAAAAATACAAAGTCTATTTGCAAAACTATTAGATAGACGTTTTTTAGACTTTTTTGCAAAAACAAGAATGCAAAACCCATTTGCAAAACCGTTGGAGATGCTCACCAACAACGGAACCCAAACTCAGCACCCATTCTATCAATTGGGTTATACACAGTAGGAGATGACCATTCCCCAAAAAGTTTCGTTCTCCACCAGCTGGAAACAGAGGAGACCCAAAAAGCCTGCTCCCGGTCACGCAGAGGCGAAGCGGCCGCGTGCTCGCTCGGCCGGCCGCCGCGCGCTAGCTCCGCCTGGCCGCGACCGACCTTGGGACGGGGCTCGCCGCCCGGCCGGCCGGTCGCCTTGCCCGGCCGCTCCTCCTCTTCCCCCGGTGGCGCGCAGGCGGCGGGCCGGATCTCGGCCGCGTGCACGCCCGCATGGCCGCGTGCCGGAGCTTGCTAGCCCGCCCCGCCCCCGCACCTCCTCCTCCGCACCCCTGGATCCCGGCGGCAGCGGTGGCCCCCAGATCCCAGCAACGGCTGCTCACCAGAGCTCACGCTCGGGCGGCGGCCCCCTGTCTGCGCACCTCCTCTCCTCCCTGGCCAGCGAAGCGGCGGACCCGCCTCCCCGGCGCTCTCCGGCGGCGGCCGCGCTGGCGCAGCCTGGATGGCCGGCAGAGGGCGCAGACCACCTCGGTAGCACAGAGGCGTGCGCAAGACGGGAGGCGAGTGGGCCACCACCGGAGATTTGCCTAGCGAGGAGAGAGGCGACGCTTTTCTGGGTATCCTCCTGCCTGGTATGCAAAATGGGTCGTGCGTTTCGGTCCTCTGTTGGAACGTTGTTTTGGCGACGCAAAGTACTGTGCGTGATGCATTTTTGCGTTTGGCTTCTGTTATTGGAGACAGTCTTAGAACATGAAGGCCGACCAGTCATCCTTCACAAACCTTGGTGACGACCTTTCCTTGATCAATCTCAAGCTTGGTGAAACTAATCCCCAGCAAACTAAGTAACCGGCCAAGCATAATCAAATGCATCCGAATTGATTAAACTAATAAAGCACTAATCACCAACTCAATTTACAAGTCACATTTGGCTATTGGGCGTTAACTCAAAATACAACATGAGCCAAATTTGAGTATCAACAATTTGTTACTTTAATTTGTTACCGATAGCAGCGCTTTCTATCTACTCCCTCCGTCATATGGAGTATGTCGTCCAGAAAGCGTGTTTGTGAGGGGGGCACGGTTTTCCAACGATAAAATCTATGGGACAGAGGGAGTATTTACAATGACGTTTGCGTTCCAATTTCTAAACCAAACCGCGCCACAGTTCGTTATATACGTGTGCTGATGATGGCCCACCTTCTTTGGAAATGATGTGTTGGCAATTCCTGCAAGCATATGGTACACAACGTACGAGGTATGACTGATATGTTCGCATGCAATGTTAGTCGTGTTCTTTAGCTTTTAATATAGTATCGGAGAAGCTTGGCTTTCCTATGCTTTCATCTATTAACTTCTTTAAACGTAACTTCTTTAAACGCGTGCACATATTGCTTCTTTCACTGATGATCAACAGTGCTCCTCTCACACAGATCCACCGCACATCTACAGAGTGTGCACATATTAACTTCTTTCACTGCTGATCAACAGTGCTGCTCTCACAGATCTCTGCGGATCTACAGTGCTTGATTTTTCCCCCTTTTTTAAACGTGCTCACTTTCACTATTGCTCAACAGTGCTCCTCTCACAGATCCACTCCATTTTTTTATTTCTCACTTTTTATTTTTTTGAATCCCCCCTGTTTCGTACTGCCTGTTTTAACATATACTACCTTCACATTGAAATAATTGGTACATAATCTTCATTTCATTTCGTGTTAAAAGAAATTCGCTACGGAGTAGTTTGCTTTGTTCCGAGAGGAAATTGTAGCCTTCCATGTGCTTGCTCCCGCATGATGCTTTTGGTGAACTAGGTAGTTCGGCGCGCTTTGCCGCCCCGCATGATGTACGCACCGCTGTGAGCATCAGTTCGGCTCGACAGGTAGGGGCTTGATTGGATAGATAGATTGGTGTCTTTGTTGTGTACTCTTTGGCGTTGAGTATCTAGTCTATATAGGGCTTTGTTGTATATACAGGCTTAAGATTGTATAAATATATTAGTGACAATCAGAAATTAGCAGAGACAATATAGTGTAAGCATGTCGACATAAACTATGCTGATCAATTCGGCATGGAAGCGATAGCCGGTATACTAACTGCAAAAGTGCAGATGCATGACATAATTAATATCTTCTACAACAGTGCCATGCTCTGCGAGGAAGCAGGTAGGGTGACAAAATACTCCGCTAGCCTATCTGGTACAGAAGTGTTCTGAGTCGAAGATGCAAGAAATAGCATCATTGGCCTGGGTGGAACTCTAAGTTAAGGTGACCTAGCCCATAAGGCCATAACACTGTCAGGAGCTGTTGCCATATTATACCTGCATATTTAGTTTCATGGCAAAGGAATAACAATATTGAAGAAGAAATTTGAATGTTATTTGGCATACTTAGTTCAATGTATATAGTTATGTTGGGGAGAAGCCTCATAACTGAACTGATACAGAGTGATTTGTATAGGCCCTCAAAGAGACATGTATAGCACAAAAGCTAGAATCAGTATATTAGAAAAAAAAAAGATTACTTGATTTCCATATAGATAAGTTGCATCAAGAATATGTACACTGAAAAAATGGCAAACTAAGAAATCATAAAGAGATGAAAGTGTTTGAGTTGTGTGCAATAGTGTATCTAATTTTGTTCAGAGGAAGCAGTGAGCTTAAGCCTGTCATCGGACTGAAGCCTGAATCTGAACTGGAAATCTGAACTGGAAGCAGCATTGAGGAATTTAACACATTGTTAATATTCAAGGTTGGGCACATACAATTGTCAAATATTTAGGTTGTGCAGAGTAAGCAAAAGGATTTTGTATTTGAGGTCAGGTTAACATTTAGTATCCTGTAATAACTAAAACATCAGGAATCCTTACTATCCCAAAATGCCTTATTAGGGATCTCAGTGGATCCATGCAAAATGGAGCATACTGTCATATATATCATCAGGAATTCCCAAATGAATTTGGTAACCTGGAAAATAAAATATGTGTCAGGCAAAGTAATGAGGGCATTGTAGAAAAATATGTAAAGAGACTAATTTTACAATAATGAAAGTTAATATATGGCAGATAATGTGTGGTAGAACATATATCTTGGGGGTGGGGGGTTGCTGCACTTACAAATACATGACGTTTGACCATAAACAAATCAAGCATGCAATCACAAAGATATTTGTGAACTGCATCTGATTAGAAATAATTTTTCCAATACCAGTCCAATGCGACAAGGGTTTTCCAAATCCATTTATGTTATTAATCACCCCCAATTAGCACTATGGTTTGCATCTTTGTAGCTAAGGATAAATAGGAAAAGCAGAGTCCTGCCTCACTTGGTAACTTCTTATCTGAAGCCCAACAGTATAAATTTCACTGAAGACACTAATTAAATCAGATACAATACTAAATATATATAGGTCACTATATATAAAGATCATTTTCCAAAATTTGTAGAAGTTGATATGATATTGCTATGAGAAGGTAACTGAGCCTACATGCTTTGCCAGAGAGATGAAATACAAACATAACCATTTTTCAATTGGACTCCAATATGTAGCAATGTTATAATGGACAATAATTAAGTTTCCAGATTTTCTAGTATGTCCTTTTTGTAAGCAAAATGTAGCTAACATAGATTCATAGAATGCACGAAGGAATGGAAGTATGTAAATACAGAGGTAGGTGCGGGAAGAGGTAGCACCAGAGTTTGACAAAACTGCATGGAATGATGTGTGTACAGAGCATTTCTGCTGCAAGATAACCAGAGTACCACCATCTAAAATCGCAATGTGGCAGCCTTGACTGCCAATTGGTTGACAGAAATGAGAGGGTGCGGTAGGACTAGTAAACAGATTGATCACCAGTTTAAAAATGGCTATGAATATGCTCTGTACCTCAGAATATTATTAATGCATATTCACTAGTACAGAAATGCTCTGTACAGGCGGTGGCCAACCTATTTCTACTGGCGGTTTTGCCAACCGCCAGTGGGAAAGGCCAGTAAAAATGGCCTATTTCCACTGGCAGTTGTTTGAGAACCGCCAGGTATGATCATTTCTACAAAGTGGGGACCGCCTGTAGAAATCAATGCCCAGAAAACACAAAAATAGCAAAAAAAAAATTTTTTAAAAGGCAAAAAATATTTTTGAAGCCGGGGAAGGCACCCGCCCGCCCGTCTCCATCGAAGTCGCAAGTCACGCATTTTTTCGCGTAAAATCGCGCGCTACGTGGCCAATGGGATTTGAACCCGCGACCTCGGCCTCGTCGCGATACCTCTCTTACCACCGCACCACACACTCACACTTGTGTCTATATCTCATTTTTTGTTCCCCACATATTATACAAACCCGACGGAAAATTAAATATTTGAGGGTCCAAATGAATTCAAATGAAAAAATGTTCAACTACAAAGTTTCATAACTTTTCGAGATCTACAACTTTTATTTAGAGTGTTTCTCCATCCGAGATCATTTGCAAAATTTGAATTTCAAATTTGAAAATTTTGTTCGTAGTTTTCCATAAAAAGATGATTTCAAATGAAAAAGTTTTCAACTACAAAGTTTCATAACTTTTCGAGATCTACAACTTTTATTTTGGGAGTTTCTCCATCCGAGAAAGTTTGAAAAATTCAAAAAATTAATTCTAAATTATTTTTACTGGCGGTTCTCTTAAGAAACCGCCAGTAAAAATTTATTTCTACCGGGCGGTTTTCTTAAGGAACCGCCAGTAGAAATAGACTTTATTTCTACTGGCGGATTTCTTAAGGAACTGCCAGTAGAAATCGATTTCTACCGGCGTTTCTTAAGAGAACCGCCAAGAGAAATAGGTTTTGATTTCTACCGGCTGTTCTAAAGAGAAACCGCCAGTAGAAATAAAACGCTAGTGTCAAGAGAAATGATTTGTGTACTAGTGATTTCAAGGATATATGGGCTGCCCTATCCATGTCTAGGTATATGATAGCAAATCTTTTGTTGTCACTACATAAAGCATATCCCCGTTTATTTTGAGGTTCACGATGAAAGGTTTAGAAATCAGAATAAGGAGGCCATGTGGGGTGGAATCAATGTATTTAACCAAAAAAATGCTGAAGTTATATTATATCTGGCATTTACTACTACAAATTGAAACAACTCGCTCCTACTAGTACACAGATGATTGCTCTTGGTTGTGGAGTTTGATTTCCACAGGCGGTTTCAGTTAAGGCACGCTTGTGAAAATGAAAACGCGGGTCCTAGCACAAGAACCGCCAATGGAAACATATTTCCACTGGCTGTTAAGTTAAGAGAACCACCAATGAAAATTGTCATTTTCACTGACCCCTCCCACTGGCGGTACTGAAAAGCGCCAGTGAAATACATTTGGAACCGTCTCTGCTAATGTTGTGTGTACTAGTGTCTGCAACCAGGCGTCACACATCAGCACGTCAAAGGGGCCTGCTTGAACAGTGGGGTGCCTTACCTGAACAGCTTTATACTTGGCCCATGTGAGAAGGAGGGGAGGGAAAAAAAAGAAAGAAAAGAAAAAAAAAGGAACATCTTTATCTCTTCCACTGATTGCGTACGGTCGTCGTCTCCGTCTTTTGCCTTTTCTTCTTCCTTGCTTTTCCCAGTTCGGTCTGCCCTGCTTTTTTCCGCATCCGCTGTCGCACTCGCCGCTGCTCAGCCTGGTTCGCTTGGATCTCTAGAGCAGTCCCAGCTTCTTTGGCGCTGCGATCGCCGGCGCTGTGTGCCTCGGTCACACCTCCGCTTCGCCGTTCTCTTCTGTCCCCAGATCTCTATTTTTGATTCCCAAAAATCTCGACGCCTCCGGCAGACCGCTGTCTTTGCGCCTTCCGTCCGCGACCGTCGGCTTTTTAGCTGGTGCGCTCGCTGCCGGCTGTCTGGGTCCGCTGGTCTGACTGCTAGGTCCGTAGTTTCTTTTCTTCGCCACCGTGCAAAGCCAAAGGTATGTCGTTCTCATTTTCTATTGTACCACTCCTATGCAATCTGATCTATAGTTACATGTTTTCCTCCTACCTGTCCATCGCCTGAATCTCGATAGGTCGGCTTTTGAATAAGTGCTGCCGTTTAGATATTGCAGGGTCTGCACATAGGCTATTCTTCATCAGACCTCCTATTGTGCTGCGTTGTAGCTGTCTTCTTGTTGTGCTGGTCTCCTTAAAGTATGTAGACCATTCTCCAGTCTCACTAACACTACCTTCAATTTTAATTATATCATTGCACTAACACACTGCCCATCATCAACAGATTCTTCAGCTTTCTGATCTATGCAAGACCTTCCACGAAGTCAACGGCCTAATTTCCCTGCATATTCATGTGTGCTCCAAACTTCCAAACTCCTGTAATATTATCCAATACTCATATATACATATTTCTATAACATGACCTACAAACAACACAAACACTGGCACCCAGCAACGCGCGGGTGCGCGCCCTGTCAAACGAGCAGGTGCGCGCCCTGTCACTAGTACATATATATTACAAATCAATCAGGAAAGGATTAGTTGGTTGAGCAACTGTTTAAAGGATAAATAGAGAACATATTATAAGAACGTATATTGAAACAGAACTACAATAATAAGCAAAGGAAGATCTAGTTCTTTTTGCAACAATAGCCTGGTACAAACTCTAGGTCCTCCATTAGTTTTATAATTTTATTACTTCCTTCCCTGGCAGGCTAACAGCAAAATATGTATACTAATGAAAAGGTTCATACGTACCATGATGGAATCTAAGCAACAAAGATATACTGATGAATTTTTACATTAGTAAAATAACCATCTATATGCTCCATATCATGCCTATATGTGAAACTCAAATTAGGATCTTAAGCAATAAAACGTATCACATATTCAGAGGCAAGCCAGATCATAATGCAATAAATGTGTGAAGAACACAAATGGCAGCACAAGGGCTAGAGAGTTTAAATGTCATTATCTCCAGAACATGGCTCAAATGTTTTTGCAGCAATTGCATTTTAGTGTCAAATAGAAAATTCTACAAACAGGAGTGAACTAAGCTCTGAAGGAGTGAACCACTACAGAGACACCGTCGTTGCCGAGTGCACCACGGGTTTGCCGAGGGCTGGATATCGGGCACTCGGCAAAGACCAACCCTCGGCAAAAAGATCCAGCCTCGGCAAAAGCTGACACTCGGCAAAGCTTCACTTTCCATTACCTGCCATAACCTGTCGTCCACTTTGCCTTGCGTCGAATGGGAGCACTCGGCAAAGGTACATGGTTTGCCGAGTGTCTTGCCGAGGCACTCGGCAAAACTTTTTTTTTTCTCTTTTGGCCCCCAAAATTTTTCTGTAGCCTAACTACATTAAATGAGACTTTGTGTTTAAATTTGGCATATTTATAAGACTTTTTTGCTATATTTGTTCAATTATTTTATTTCATTGAATTTTCAAAAAATGCAAATTTGAATTGCACGTGCATCAAATAATGAAAGTCTATGAATGGAAAATTGATATTCATGTTTTTGTGTGTATTTGAGGCTGTATCCATGAACATATCAATTTTTCGCACATATACTTCCACGAAACATGACCACGAACTTGTGGGTGAATTATTAATAAATTATATAAAATTAAACCGAAGTCCAAAAATTATGAAACTTGTCGAGGTGTTATCATATCACATGTGGAGGCTGTGGTAAAAAATTGAGAAGATTTCGTGCATGTTGTCACGTACCATATATACAAACCTAGTTACTCTACATGTGATCACATGTGAACAATACTCAGGTTGTCTAGGTTTCTATGCATCGTACATAACAACGTGCACGAAACCTTCTTAATTTTTTACCACATCCTCCACATGTGATATGATGACACCTCGACAAGTTTCATGTTTTTTGGACTTTCTTTGAATTGTATATAATTTATAAACAATTCGCTCGCAAATTCATGGTCATTTTTCATGAAGCAGATGTGCGAAAGTTCAGGTATGTTCATGGATACAGACTCAAATTACACTAAATAACATGAATATCAATTTTCCATTCATAGAGTTTCATTATTCGATGCACATGCAGTTCAAATTGGCATTTTCCAAAAAAAAATTCCATGAAACAAAAATAAATTGAACAAATATAGCAAAAAGTCTTTGTAATATGCCAAATTTAAATAGTCTCATTTAATATAGGTAGGCTACAGAAAAATTTTTGAGGCCAAAAGAAAAAAAAGTTTTGCCGAGTGCCTTGATAAGACGCTCAGCAAAAAGGGTCTTCGTTTTTTTTTATTTCTGCTTTGCCGAGTGCCTTAGTTAAACACTCGGCAAAGGTTTTCTGTTTCTTTAAATAGTGAGTTGCTGTTGTTTTTACTGAAAAGAAAAGAAACAAAACCAACTTTGCCGAGTGCCCCCTAGGGTGTGGCACACTACTTTGCTAGTGCCCCTAGGATTCGGCACTCAGCAAAGTATTTCTGAAAATAAAAAATAAAAATTACTTTGCCGAGAGGCGGATCGCGGCACTCGGCAAAGCTTTTCACACTTACACGCCAAAGACACGATGCAGCACACACACAATCCACGCTGCCGTGCGCCATTACCGCCCGCCCTCCCGCCCGGCCCGGTGCCGCCGGGCCGAAGGCCGCCCGCACCCGTGCCCCTCGCTACGGCGTGGCGCCTGTCCGCCGGTCAGCCCGGCCGCCGCCCACCAAGGCCAGCCACAGTACACGCCCGCCCGGCCGCTCACGCGTCTCCGGCCGGCCGCCCGACCACGGACCGGCTGCGCCCGGCTCCAGCTTGCCCAGCTCCGGCCAACCCGCCCGGCTTCCTGTCCCTGCCTCGCCTAGGTCCCGCCCATGCCGGGGAACGAGAGGCTCGCCCAAATGGATCGCCTGCACCGGTAGGTGGAGGAGAGGAGGAGGAAAAGGGGAGAAGAAGGAGAAGGAGGGGGAGGAGGAGAAGGGGGAGACCGAGAGGGAAAGGTGGAGGACCGTCCGCCTTTGCGCCCGGTGAGCGGCCGAAGCCCGTGAGCGGCCGAGTGCTCGCCTCGGCCTTGCTTCCGCCCACCCGCACAAATGGCCATCGCCCCCCGCCCGTCACCGCTGCCGTCCCATGACCCGTGTGCCCGCCCAAGGCCAAGGCCCCCCCCGCCGACACACAAGGTATGCCCTGGCTTTCGTTCCTGGTTTCGATGGTGGTGTGGTGGTCGTCGCGGTCGTGTTGTAGTAGTCGTAGTATTAATAGTAGTGGTACTATTAGTGGTACAACTAGAATATATCCTTATTCATGGATTGATGTATATGTGGTTGTCGGCCATCGTGCCGTTGTTTCTTCGCATATGTTGTTATCGACCATCATGCCATTGTTTCTTGCAGGTTTTGGAAACCTCACAGTGCAGGGGAGGTGCTGCCGAAATTTTCAGTTGATAGCATTATGTGTCTTTTTTGCAGAGAAGTGCCCAAAGGAGCCGAGCCGGAGTACCCCGATCGTCTTCCTCACTGTTGCGGGTCTGCCTACACCGCGTCGCCTCGCCACTGCACTGACTCACCACGGCCCCGCTAGCTTGACTCGACCGCCACCTAAGGTGAAACCCCTCTTTTTGTATCATGTTAGTAGGTCACGTCACCTAGTTAGGCGTCTTCTAGTCGAAAGAGATATGGTTGGAGGTATGCAGATCTTTGCATATTGATAATGGTACCTGTTTCAAATTCTCCATGTTTTTTGGACAGCCCGTGGATGCTTTTCTATGGTCTGCTTCGATCTGAGACGGAGTTTTGGTATTACCTCCCTATGGTTCTCCAGATACACACTCTCCCCGCTGGGACATGTATCTAGAGAACAGCGGAGAGGTGCTACCGAAATTCCACCTCGGATCGGAGTAGAGCATGGAAACTAGCCTCATCTACGCATCTGCGGGTGGGATTAGAACCTATCCTAACCTATTAGAGAGTAGGAGCACCATGTAGTTGCACGTAATGGTTACATTACATGCTAATTTATATGTTAGAGGATGGATGACCGTGAGTGGATGTACATGGGCTACTCAAGTCAGAGTGATTACAGCATGGACTAGGTGAACAAGACCAATATGTTCTTAAACCATGCATTTGGTGAGGCTGCTAGAGGAGAGATGCTAGTTTTATGTCCTTATAGCAAATGTGTAAACAGGAAAAGACAAAATAGGAACACCATGGCTAAACATCTCATGAAGAATGGATTCGCACCAAACTATACCCAGTGGGTTCACCATGGTGAAGCCCATCATATGAGAGAGGAGGCAGTGAGACCAAGCATGGAGGATTTTGATGCTGATGCGGGGGTAGCAGACATGTTAGATGACTTTCAGGAAGCACAGTACGTGGAAGGACGTACGGAGGAGGAGATGGAGGCAACCGCAATGGCATTCTACAACATGTTGTCTTTCGCACAGGAACCCCTTCATGATCTGACAATGGTTTCTCAACTGGATACCATTAGACGTGTAATGGGGTTCAAGTCCCAGTTTAACCTAAGTCGAGAAGCCTTCGATAATATATTGGCCCTAATTGGTAGCCTGCTTCTGGACGGCCACATTCTGCCAAAGAGCATGTACAAGTCACAGAAAATGCTTCGTGCACTTAAGATGCCATATGAGCAGATACATGCTTGTCCGAAGGGGTGCGTCCTATTAGGAAAGAACACAAGGATGTAAATTACTGTCCAAAGTGTAAATCGTCCAGGTAACTAGAGGTAGACGATGCTGATGGCCAGAAGAGGTAGCTTTCTATCCCCATGAGAATCCTACGGTACCTTTCGTTCATACCAAGGATCCAACGTCTATATATGACTGAGGAAACTACGAAATAGATGACATGGAACAAAGCAGGCAAACGATACAATCTTGACAAGATGGTACACCCCTCTGATGGTGAAGCATGGACCTACTTTGATCGCATTCATCTTGAGAAGGCTTGAGAGACTCGTAATGTATGTGTTGCGTTGCCAATAGATGGGTTCAATTCGTATGGCATGATGGCTGCCCTGTACACTTGTTGACCCATCTTTGTTACCCCCTCAATCTTCCCCCGGCGTCCCCTTTCAATGTCATACCTTATTTTTGTTGTTGATAATTCTAGGACACCCAGAGAATAATATGGGTGTGCTCATGGAGCCTCTGGTGGATGAATTGATTATAGCTTGGGAGGAAGGGTTATGGACATATGACCAAGCTACAAGGTCAAACTTCAAATGTGTGTTTGGTACCGGTACTCCTGCATGACTTTCTAATGGGATATTCTGCGTCTGGTGTGTTCATGGGAAGTTCTCATGCCCAGTGTGCAAGGTAGCTCTGTGGTTCATCCGGTTGCAGAAGGGTGGTAAATGTTCGGCGTTCGACAAACATCGATAATTCCTCCCTCTTGACCATTCTTTCAGACAAGACATTAAGAACTTCATGAAAGGTGTCGTAGTGACTGATCATCCACAGCAGATGATGACCGGTGCTGAGGTTCATGCATAGATAGATGCTCTGATGTGGGATGTAAAAGAAGGTTGTTTTACGAGATATGGTCAGCAACATATGTGGATTCATAAGTCAGGCTTAGAGAGGCTCCCCTATTATGATGACCTTCTTCTGCCACATAACATTAATGTAATGCACACTGAAAAGAATATCGCTGAGGCACTTTGGGCAACACTCATGGACACTGAAAAGTCCAAGGACAACCCTAGGCTAGAGTGGACCAGGCAACGTTATGCGATAGACTAAATCAAGAGATGCGACCTCCTCGAGGTGGCAAGAAATAGACAAGCCCTAAGGTGATTTCATGTTGAGTAGAGCTCAAAGGAGGGAGGTACTTGAATGGATCTAGATGTTAATGTTCCCCATGGATATGCAGTAAATCTGAGGAGGGGAGTGAACTTATCTATTCTACGAGTCCTAGGGATGAAGAGTCATGACTACCACATATAGATTGAGCGGCTTCTTTGGTGATGGTTTGAGGCTATGTCCCTGAGCATCTTTGGCTTGTGCTGGCAGAGTTAAGCTATTTCTTCTGTCAGCTCTGTGCGAAGGAGATATCTCAGACCATCATTGAGGACTTGAAAAAAGTGGCATCTGTGTTGCTCTATAAGTTGGAGAAAATCTTTCCACCCAGCTTCTTCACTCTGATGCAGCATTTGATTTTGCACCTCCCGTATGAGGCTCGAATGGAGGGACCCTATAGGCCCGATGGTGCTATCCAGTAGAGAGAGGTCTAAAGACTCTTTACAAGAAATATAGAAATAAAGCCAAAATTGAGGCTTCTATTGCAGAGGTGTTCATTATGGAGGAGGTGTCAAACTTCATGTTGGTAATTTTAGTATCACTTCACGTTAAGTTGTCATCACTAACATGATGCCAAAAAATCAAAGGTAAAATAATCTACACGCAATGACTCTAAAAATAATACTATAGAATATATCCGCAAGTGCACAGATAATTCTCCTATTGTAGCTCTTCACCCAGTAAGTATTCCGAGTATCATTGATTTGTTTTATGCCAAAAGGATAAATAGACATTCTATTCATTAGGAATAGTAACTATAGGGATTAAAAAGATAATGAACTCTAATAATAAATGTGCAGACCTATGATAGCTAATTACTCTAATGCTTTAGCAATAATAAATCAATAATAATATGATAAATGATAACTGAGTAAATGAGATAAATGGTATCCTAGAGATAGAATATAAAGACTCACTAATGTAGTAAGACAATCTTGAGATTCGGCTAAAGTGAAGGAAACCTATGTAATTACTAAATGCAAAGTCTACAGCATACGCCATATTACATATTTTCATCTATAGTAGAACCAACTCAGAAAACATCATAAGGAGCACCATCTAATGAGGATATTAAGACACAAGGATTACCTTCTTCGCGACCGTGTGCTCGCTAGTCCTATGTACGGCGGTGGACTATAGAGGAACCAACACAGCTGTCACCTGCGCGGACTACCACATGACCCGGCATGTCAGGGTGCCTCCGTAGGTATGTAACAAATCTAGACACCGCGTCTACATAATACATACCACCTAACTCACTCGAGTACTAAATTAGACGCTTTACGATCATATGACAATAATCATCATCAATCACAACTATATCGAATATGCAACTAGAATAAACTAAGAACTGAATAAGTAGCAATATATTAAAATAGAGCAAAGTCATAATGAGATACAAGATAAAATTACTGATCTCCAGACGAACAGATCTGGAATCCCGAGCGTAGCGTCCAACTCTACTTGAACCTTGCTAGACACCTAAACTAAGAACTTGAAGACCTAGAGCTCTACTTCTAATTTCTAGAAACCCTAATTTCTATCTACTCTAGACAAATGAAGCAGAAGGAATTGAATTCATTTTCAAGAGGGGGAGTCTGCCTCTTTATTTATAGCCCGGTGGGATGAACATGCGCCATTGGATCAAACCGACTTAACCATGGGCTGTGATGACTCCTCAGAGATGGTGAAGAAAACTTCCAGAAGACGGCGGCCAGAAACCCTAATTGGGAGCCGGTCGGTGCAGGGGTGGGGCTGGCCGCCCCCACCGGCGGTGCCTGTGGGTCCCATTGCTTCGTGTGCCTTCTAGATCTTTCCCACATCCCGATAACGATCGTTGCCTTCGCGGTTAAGTTTCATGATAATTATGCACTCTAATCCCTCTTTTAAGCTTTTTAAATAATTCCCTGAAAAAAACAGACAATTCACCAAAACTTGTGGAATTTATCGAAATAACCCCTATATTTCTATTATTGGTCTTCTCTAAGTAATAGTTGACGGTATAAAATTGGTACTTAATGACCGTCAACAATACCCTCAAGCAAAGTCTTTGCTAGTCCCTTAGCAATGTTGACTTGAAATAATTTATTCGGGGTTTCATATGTATAACTCCCAACAAGTACTTCAAGTAAGTAATCTAAAATTCATCTCCTGGATTAAAATTCATTAGTCTACCCTTCAAACTTATTCTTATTCTTTTCAATCGTGAGGCTTTCCAAACTTTAATTAAATCTTGGGTGATTGAAGGATAGAATAATTACGCAAAACACTATATCTCTCATCCTTTGTTTCAACCATCGCTCTAGAGTTTTTTATACTTATATATATTATTATTCTGAAAATAATGAGAGTCTACTAATAAGATTACAGAGGACTACTAAGCTATACATCATAACTGAATGTGCAAGTGATAAAATTTTATTTTTAGACTCCTATGCAATATCCTCTCTTTTCTGTCTTTCTGAGAAATACGGGCCATCTCCCCAACGGATATTTTTTGTACCCATTTTTTTCTCTCGAGACGGATGTCTTTGCACCCATTGTTTTTACTCTGTTTCTTTTATTTAGCTCATATCCTTTTGATATGTCATCTTTTAGGCTCATACTTTTTGGTATGGCATCTTTTAATTTTATAGCCCACACACTCTTTTTTAGACTTCTAAGAAAGAATTTTTTGCATAGAGCAAAATCCTTTTTTTTGTGCATGTGGATTCAATCATGAATGCATAACAGAATAGACTACTTAAATATATTAGCGGAGCAAATTATTATATTTGCTTGATTTTAAATTTTAAAGTGTCTGGAGCTTAGATATCACTCAGAATAAAATAAATAGCAGCTCAAACCTTTTTATATCATATCCGTCAATTACTTCGATTTAATCCAAAGTCTTATGCTACCCACGTATATCAAGTTTTAGAATAGATTATTATAGTAGATAAACTTCATGTAATTCACAGGAGAATTTTAAATTCAAATGCCAGACAATTGTAAGAAATCATATTTAATCATCATTATTATTTTTTAGTAATATTAAAATTGATAGAATTAAAGACTAGAATAAATACTGAAATAAATACTACAATAAATGGTAGAGTATATACAAAGGTGAGGGGTACTCACCTAGCGGAGTTCTCCCCCAAACTGGATGTTACCGTGCTCAGTACTGTGGTGGAGGCGGCGGCGGAAATCCTAATTGACGTATCAAGTACTCCAGCCCGCTCTGCGTCTGATGCTGCTCCTAATGTATCAGCTCGAATTGCTGATCTGCGCGGTGCTGCCACTGTTTCTGCTGGCAGAATCTGTTGTCAACCTAGTGTTGCCATTGCTCGTGTTGGTGCAAGGTGTCGTTCATCGCATACTGTCCCTACTCAATGTTAGTGATGCGAGTAGATAAAGCTGAAAAATTATTAATGGGAGCCTCAAAATGCTGCTCAGGTGGCCGGTAGTAGTTATCTTCGGGTGGCGCGTGGAATGGGTACGGTCCACCAGTGGTGAAGTCTGTATTCCCGCGTACCGAAAAAGATGCATGGCCTCTCTAAAAATTATTTGCTGTATTATCTGGCTCCTCTATGGGGAATGTACCCCATCCTGCTGTTATGGATGACTCTCCTTGCTGATATGTAGGCTAGTCCCCCCATCCTGTATTGGTGGACCACGGCTGATGTGGCTTTTGCGACGCTCCTGGCTCATCAAAGTTAGTAAAATAAAAATAAGCTGGCTCAGACGGTGTCGGGTCAACTCTAGTGTAGTGAGTCCTTGGTGCCCTGCTGATGCGTGCTGATGGACATCTACCAATATTAGCTCTACTATCTAAAAAAATGAAGTTCTGAACAGAATAAATTCCTAACTCCCTATTAGGCAGCTCGTACTCATTCGTATAGTTTTTCTAAATCATCACTATTTTATTATTTCGGCGTTTCATCATATGAGCACGAAAGAAAAAAATCATAGCCAATAATTCTACGGGCATCAGAGATAAAAGTAAGTGTAGCAAATCTAGCCCCAGTAGCTAAGCATGTAATCCAGGAAGTAAAAGAAATTCTGCATTTTCTTATGTCTTATGGAAGGAACAGTTCTCCAATAATTCAACATCATTTTTACAGGTGATGCTTTCCACTTTTTAATCATGATATACAATAAATGTAATTCATCCTGTCTTATAGTGTTTAATTCCTCTCTAGGAAAAAAATGTAAAAAGCTAACCATTTGAGCATGAATCTCAGTGTGGGATGCTGGACTTTCTTAGTGGAATATTTTTGTTTTTGTTCTGGTTTCATTGCTGTGATGCTCTCCTAAAAATCATCTTTATTAAAATCTTAGAGAACTTCTACTATATTAACTATACACTTTGGGTTGAAAATCCTAGTGCCACACTAAGGGTTTTCCATGAGAGGGTAAAAGGTCTATTAAATATTCTAAAACTAACATTATCATAATCAAAGTCTAGGGTGCTAATAAATTCTATAGTGAGTAATTTGCTACCCTGCTCAGTGACTTGCCATGCATCTTCCCACCCAACATTTCTAAATATGTGCTCAAACTCGAGAATCCATTCCAATTTTATGGAGCAAGGTGGCATCAAACATTGGAGTATGTGTAAATTCTTTATGCTTAACCACATTGAATATTTTAACTTGTGGCCTAAGTGGTAATGAAATTTAGGTAATGTCCGTTAATTCATACCTCCCTTCCCATTGAGAAGAGGATGAAGTGTTGTCATACTCGAAGGGTGACGGAGGATCGACGTCCATTCTGGAGCCAACGAATGATGGTACTCGAGATCATGACTGGCTTCGTGTAGTGCGGAAAGTAAGAACATCCTTGGTGGCGTTCTTCACGTGGCTCAACCATCCCTTCTTACTCATCTTGCCTGTAGAATGAAGAACACAAAGAACACGGCAAGAACAAACAAGAACACAAGAACTTAAAAAAGGATTAGGATTAGCAAATCAAAGAGAAGAGAGAGAGGGATTCTACTTGATGAACTTGTACTTCACTCTCTCTTCTTTTTCTCTTTCTTTTGCTAATTAATGGTGGAATTAAGAGATTAAAGTATCGTGTTTGGAAAGCGAACAAGAACAGAGCTCCCTGGTATGCAAATGAGGCAATGAGTTAGTGAGAGAAATGGGAAGCAGAGAAGAGGGAGAGGGGCGCTGGCCGGCATGGTTGTGGGACCGGCCAGCCCCACATCTTGGCTACTTGCTCCATCATTTCTCTAGTGTCATCCTTGGCATGTAAGTGATCAGATGGCTACCCCATAGGGTGTGCTTTTGGTGCCAAAAAAGGATAGAGAGGGTACATGCATGTGAGTGTGATAATTTGAATGTTTGGATGGTGGTGAGTGATGGTGGGTGTGATGTGATGTGAAGTGTATTGGTGTGATGCTTGTGGGTCTCACATGTCTTCCGTATTTATACCGTATAATGACACAAGAATGAAAAACTAAATTACTTTTATGAATCTATGAAAAATTAGAATTCTAATGATGGTCTTTTTTTATAATTTTCTACTACCATAGTAAATTTCACCGACGGGGTTTCACGCTGCATTAGTAGTAATCACATGGGGTTTAGGCTTTATTTATGACATGCTTATTTTTATTTCTTTTTAATAATACAACTTATAGGAAAATAAATATGCTAGTTTTAATATGAGAATTGAATTACTGATAACTACCGAGTTACCTCCTGGTGAAAGTTCGGGGTTTTAAGTCCACCGACCCGGACTTTTCCAGTTGAACTCCATTATCGGAGAAGTTGCTACATCTTGTTCTTTATGATACTTCAGAGTCTGACATTGCTCGAGTCTTGGTTTGAATGCGAACCGCTCTTCTTGCCCATTGATGGTGAATGTGATTTCTCCAAATTCGACGTTGATGGTTGCATTTGCGGTGTTTAAGAATGGTCGTCCGAGGATAAGAGGTATTTTCCTCTCTTCCTGCATATCAAATACTACAAAATCTATAGGAACAAAAAAGCTACAGATTTTTACCGGAATATTTTCTATGATTCCTACAGGATAGTGGACCGATTGGTCCGCTAATTGCAGATACATTGAAGTTGGCGTGAGCGTAGAATAGTTGAGCTTGTCGAAGACCGTCTTGGGCATAATGCTGACGCTTGTCCTAAGATCACATAAGGCATTCTCGAATATCTAGTTTCCTATTGATCAATCTATAGTGGGGCACCCTGGATCCTTCTTCCTGGCAGGAGAAGAACTCAGAATTGCCTCGCTACACTCCTCCGTTAGCTTGACGACTTCAGTAGAAGGTAGTGGTCCTTTGTTGTTGAGGATGGTTCGAAGATATTTTGCGTATGCTGCATGGCATCTAACAGCGGGATATTGACATATAATTTCAGAAATACCTCTATAAACTTACCGAATTGATCATCTGTTTTAACTCTTCTCTTTCTGCATGAAAACGGTAGGATAGTAGTGTCATGAAAGTCTTGAGTTAATTCTTGCTCTTGTGGTTCAACTGGTGGTGAAGGTGGTTCAACTTCTTCTTCTCTATTGTCCTTCTCGACTTCTTCTTCTACCTGCACTAAATGTGATGGTCTACGTGCCCCTTTTGGGTAAGGTGGATCAGTGTAGACTTACCTCCTCTAGTCGATATTCCTTTTACCTGCTCATGGTTAGTGGCAGACAGAGTAGAAGCTAAATGTGTAATTTGTGATTCTATCTTTTTATTAAATATTATCAGATTTTAACAGCTAAAGATAAATTGTCCAACTTTGAACTAATTCCTTCTAACACTTTATCATTAAAAGCAAGCTTCTTATAAATACTTTTATTAATTCTAGCTTGTCCTAATATTAATTCTCTCAAGGGTGGTTGTCTTTGATTTGAAGAATTATAATTACCTTGGTACTTACCTTGACTGGTTTTCTGAGGTTGACTCCATCCTTGATTCTTGATGACTGTACTAATATCTTTTGGGGAATTTACAGATTCAACTCCTAAATATTCTTCAAATTGATTCTGATAATTGAATGTATCTTGAATAGCTTGACGATCTCTTTTGTAATTATCCCTTTGCTCTAACTAGTTTAACAGTACATCCATCTTGGTTGACAATGTGCACACTTTCTCTAAAACTTCATTCTTATAGCATGTCTGAGTGTTGTATATCCAATTCTGATTTTCTGCTATCTTTACCATAATATCTTTAGCTCTTCCAGGGGTGAGTGACATAAATGATCCTTTAGCAGTGGCATCCAGTTGCTCACATGACCTTTGGGTTAGTCCGTGATAAAATGTTTGCATGAGCAACTACTTTTCTATTCCATGATGTGGGCAGTTTGATATATACTCTTGAAAACGCTCCCAAGCTTCTGGAATAGGTTCACCTTTCTACTGACAAAATTCTGAAATCTTTTCTCGTAAGATATTGGTTCTGCTTATTGAAAAAAACCTCTCTAGAAAAGCTTTTGAACATTCTTCCCATGTCTTGACTTGATTTTTACTCTGATAAAACCACTGCTTCGCCTTTCTCACCAGTGAAAAAAGAAACAAACAAAGTAGCATGACGTCTTGAGGAATGCCCTGAATATCAATGGTGTTGCCAATCTCCAGAAAATTCTATAAATGGGCATTTCCATCTTCATCCTTCTTTGCACTAAATATGATAGCTTGCACCATTTTGATGAGGCTTGGCTTGATCTTATAATCATGTTCTCCAAGGTTAAAAGTTGGACCAACGAGAATGTTCTCGGTGTTTGGAGCAGAGAATTCACACAGAGTTTTCTCAGCCATGACTTTTCAAAATAATATAAGACCCTTCTTTCTATGGTTGTTTCTGATTGATAAGAATTAAAGTACTAAACTAATCCTGCACTTACCGTATAAAAAATATCTAAACATAAACAAAACACAATAAGTCCTGCTAAAGCAAAAAGGTCGTGGTCTATCTATCTATGAGCATTATATCTATAGTTATTTTTATGCTTTTCTATAAAATAATTCCTACGAAAAAATTCCCTTATCTAAAATTCTAAAAAAATACCCTAGCGAATAAAATCAACAAATCCCTATAAATTATCCTAATGAATAAAATTGCCATTTCCCACAACGGCGCCTTTAAATGCTTGTTGGTAATTTTAACATCACTTCACGTTAAGTTGTCATCCCTAACATGATGCCAAAAACCAAAGGTAAAATAATCTATACGCAATGACTCTGAAAATAATACTATAGAATATATCCGCAAGCGCACAGATAATTCTCCTATTGTAGCTCTTCACCTGGTAAGTATTCCGAGTATCGTGGATTTATTTTACGCCAAAAGGATAAATAGACATTCTACTCATTAGAAATAGTAACTATGGGGATTAAAAAGACAATGAACTCTAATAATAAATGTGCGGACCTATGATAGCCAATTACTCTAATGCTTTAGCAATAATAAGTCAATAATAATATGATAAATGATAACCGAGTAAATGAGATAAATGGTATTCCAGAGATAGAATATAGAGACTCACTAATGTAGCAAGACAATCTCAAGATTTGGCTAAAGTAAAGGAAACCTATGTAATTACTAAATACAAAGTCTACAGCATACGCCATATTACATATTTTTATCTATAGTAGAACCAACTCGGAAAACATCATAAGGAGCATCATCTAATGAGGATATTAAGACACAAGGGTCACCTCCTTCGCGACCGTGCTCTGCTAGTCCTACATACGGGGGGTGAACTCCAGAGGAACTAACACAGCTATCAGCTGCGCGGATTATCACACGACCCAACACGTCAGGGTGCCTCCGTAGGTACGTAATATATCTAGACACCACGTCTATATAATACATACCACCTAACTCACTCGAGTACTGAATTTTTACGATCATATGACAATAATCATCATCAATCACAACTATATCGAATATGCAACTAGAACAAACTAAGAACTGAATAAGTAGCAATATATTAAAATAGAGCAAAGTCATAATGAGATACAAGATTAAATTACCGATCTCCAGATGAACAGATCTGGAATGCCGAGCGTAGTGCCCAACTCTACTTGAACCTTACTAGACGCCTAAACTAAGAACTTGAAGAACTAGAGCTCTATTTCTAATCTCTGGAAACCCCAATTTCTGTCTACTCTTGACAAATGAAGCAGGAGGAATTGAATTCATTTTAAGGAGTGGGGTCTACCTCTTTATTTATAGCCTGGTGGGATAAACGTGCGCCGTTGGATCAAACCGACTTAACCATGGGCTGAGACGACTCCTTAGAGCCGGTGGAGGAAGCTTCTAGAAGACGACGGCCAGAAACCCTAATTGGGGGCCGGTTGGTGCAGGGGTGGGGCTGGCCGGCCCCACCTGGCAGTGCCTGCGGGTCCCGTTGCTTTAGGTGCCTTCTAGATCCTTCTCACGTCCTGATAACGATCGTTGCCTTCGCGGTTAAGTTTCGTGATAATTATACACTCTAATCCCTCTTTCAAGCTTGTCTAAATAATTCCCTGAAAAACAGACAATTCACCAAAACTCGTAGAATTTGTCAGAAATAACCCCTATATTTCTATTATTGGTCTTCTCTAAGTATTAGTTGATGGTATAAAATTGGTACTTAATGACCGTCAACACTTCACAACAACATACTAATCTGAGAACCTTTCTAGCGTGCATGATCCACCCCCTCGTTACAATGTTGGCGAAAATGAATCTAACCTTAGCCTTTTCCGAGGGCAACTCAGAAGCGCAAGTGTATGGACCGCTAAGCAATTGAACAATGAAGAGTGGTGCAGTATCATGCTATATGTGTTGACCAACCTTGAGGAGGTGGTGCTGTACATGGGGTAAATTCTCAACTAACTTGTTTCAATATGCCGTCACTATTCGGCATCTAACACCCTTGTTTGTTTTTGGTACAGGGAATTTCTTCGTCACTTTTGGAATGAACCAAGGGATCCTACTCCCCAAGAATCTGATACCCTTATTTCAGAGGGTGCGGGACAAGAAAGGCCTGATTTCATTCTTGGTTCAGATAGAAGGTACTGTCCAATTTAGCTTGTACTTAGGTCGACATTCTAAGTTGCTCGTATGCTCGACAATCTAACTTGCTTGAGCTTGTAGGCCCAAACCGATGCATCCATCGCCCGAGGTTCGACAGTTGCAAACGGCTTCGCCTATAGGGTCAAGTCCTTTACCTATTATGACGTGAGTGGATATCGCTTTCACACATCTAACTACGAGCAGCCCCGGCCCAATCGAAGAACCACAAATAGCGGAGTGTTTACGGCCAGAACTGATGGCCTCGACTATTATGGAAGAATTGAAGAAATATACGAACTTTTATTACATGGTGCAAAAGCTTTTAATCCTGTCATATTCAAATACCACTAGTTTGATCTTGGAGTAATGAGACGGACCCCTCATCTTGGGCTAGTCAAAATTTGACAAGGTTTCGTCTATCTAGAAGACGATGTCTATATTGTGGCTCAACAGGCCACATAGGTTTATTATACGTCATACGCGTGCAAAATCAAACTGCATCTTTTGGGTTGGTATATTATGCACAAGGTATCGCCACATGCTAAACAACCTGTCCCAAACGATGAAGATTACAACTTCAACCCAAACACATATGATAGGGAGTTCATTCAAGAAGAGAGGATGTAAGGGAGGTTCGAGATAGACTTAACCAAAGTGATGGGAATGGAAGTAGGCAATGAAAATATTGATGACGATGACCCTAGAGATGAGGTGCAAAATGTGAAGGACTTACAAATGCTTAACCGATTACGTTTAGGCAATGACAATGAAGACAGTATTCGATTATCTCAACCACGTTGATAGTGATGTTGAGACATATAATCCAGCTAATTCTGATCATGCAGATTATTTCTAATATATGTAACACTATGTTATTTTCCAATTATGTTTTATTTATTTTGCAACTATGTAATTATGTTATTTCTAATATAACATTGTTTTTCTTTTTAATTGCAGGCTATTGCACAAAGATGGTGGGCGAGGCGAATGAGGAATGTGAACTCGGTATACCTGAGGACACGCCCTACAGGCGCCCCGGTAGAGATGAGAGCTGTCGGAGAGGAGAAGGGCGGGCACCAGCCGCCGCAGGAGGCAGCCCTCTCCTAGCCCGCCGCGTGAAGAGGAGCAGGAGCAGGAGCGTGAGGAGGAGCAGGAGGAGGAGCAACAGGCGGAGGAGATGGCTCCGCAGATGGATGAGGATGGGAGAGGGACGACGAGGACGACGCCGAGGAGGCTGTAGGTATGGGTTCCGCTTCCTCTGGTTCATCTAGTGTCTAGTTGCGAGGTCCCGCGAGCCTCCCGGTGCGACCAATACCTCATCATCAATGCCCACTGATCCGCCCTGAATGGCGAAAGTAAGTAACTTTACATGTTATCACTACTTTTTCATATGATACCTTCAAAAATGAAATAGAAACTAATACTTTTTCGGAATCACTTGTGTTGGAACCGGATGTTTGTGGGGGGTCGTGGACACTCCGTCAATGGCATCTTGGGTCTTCTATGTAGAGAACACTCCCCTGGCCTGTAGGAGTTTGCTAGGAAGATGGAGCCAGCCTACACGTTTGACCACTTTGCCGCCGCCCCCGACCTAAATTACACCAACAAGGCGGAGCAGGTGAGGGAGGAGCTGTGGGTAAGTCTTCTTCACACTATATCGTATTCATTGTACTTTACTTAAAATAATTAATGGATACATTGCATCTGTATGTAGGATTTTTTAGATGCCAGGAGGGGATGCAGGCGCAATCGGACGTGGTGGCTACCAACTCCTTCAAGAAACTTATCGCAGACCTACATTATGAGGCGCATATCCAGGCCATTGTGACTTACTACGGCTCAGTCCTTGGACATAGGATCAGAAAGGATGTCACAAAGAACCATGCAACTGACCCGGGACCAGTAACTTCGGGTAGATAAAAAACACTAATATTGATTCCTTTTGAGATTCGGATTGTTAATTGTTGCATAACCACATGGTGAAAAACTAAATGAAATGTAAAATAAGTCTTTTAGGGTGCGATCAACCAAAAAGAGTCCCACAGGACAACAAATTACTAACAAAGATAAGCATTTAACAATAGTTGTAAACTGCAGATCTTATTTAAAGTAAAATTAAGTAAACTGCAGATCTTATCTTAAAGTAAAATTAAGTTCTTATTAATATTGAAAATTGCAAAAGAGGATAGAAGTACCTGGAAGTTTCTGCGGACGAGCACAGCAGGTGCCTTTAACTTCCTCAACTGTTGAAATAAATTCATCAATGAACGGATGAGGTTTTATACCAGATTTTCCATGTTTTGCCAATAAACGCCAATTCTTGCTCAGACGGATCAATTTTTTTACGCCTTTAGGTGAACCGGGCCACTGGTGAACAACCTGCAGCAAGAACACAGTCATGATGATCACATTTTAATAAAGCCTTTCAGACATTGTTTGTTAATGTTGATTTGTAGTAAAATGAATATTCACAGCTAAAGCCCCATACTGTATACACAAAAGTCAAAGCATTTCAGAAATAATAGGTCTACTAAACATATAAGTTGGTCATGAGCTGGCTCAAAATAAAGGCAGTTAAAGTTACAAATACAATTATAACCATAGATATTTATTCCAGTTTTATAAACAAGTTGACCAACTCCTCAAGATACACAAATTGTTAATCTTTATCAATTGCTCATATATCATTTTTTATTTACTCCACATGCTTGATAAGAAGGATGACATATATCTAATGGAAAAGTGGTAATATTGTAGCTAGCCCAATTCAACACAAAGTGCATATTGTTAAATTCAATATACATGAATAGAAATTTACTATTAAGTTCATCGATAACCAAAAAAAAATAAAATCAAAGTACACTTCTAATAATCTCTAACATCCAAGTGAACTAAATTATAATGAATAATATTTAATAAAATGATTGGTCAAGTGAAGAAATTCAAAACGAATTAACGGTAGGCAACAAGTAATCATTTTGCTTTATTAGTATTTTGTAATTACAAAATCATTACACAATTAGAGATTAAAGTATGTGGGTATATAATATAGTCGAGGATAGCTCATAAAAAATAATGTAATTGTCAATAAATACATAATTTAAACATAGCAATTAATCAATCATTATTTATATAATGTTTTTCATAAAATTATAAATTATATAAATTAATTCACGTCAAGAAATAAATAAGTTAAAGTATTAATAATTTACAACCAAAAATATATTAGTTTTAAACTAAAATATTAAAATTTTAAAATTAGTTTAATCTTTATGAACCATTAATAATATTAAATTTATTTATAGAAATACAATTAAATATTTCAATGCATCATTATTAATATCAAAATTAAATAATTACAGTTTATAGAGAGAAAACTTTTAAATAGATTCATTATACCTTATTGTAACATCCCGTGTTTTCGAACACCAAAAATCCGAACTTTTTAAAATTTTTTTCCTACAATCATGTGAATCATGTAGTTACTAGGTTAACCCGAGGTCGAACGGAGGGAAGTTCTACAACGATTGTCGCATGCATGTAGGTTTGTTTGCAGGAGTGTGCTTGGGTTCCTATGTTGCTCGTGAGTTGGTTTTTGGATTTGAGTTCCTTCTGAGTTGGAGTGCACAAATCCGTAGCAATCCCTCCACCCCTTTTGAGCTTTCCTTCCTAAAATCATTTCCAACTCACATGGCAAGATAGTAGAAAAATCTTCCAGCAAACCTTCCCTCAACTCCATCTAAATCTTCTCCTAAATTTTGCTCAATCATTCCTCTGACCTTTCTCTTTCGCTTTCAAGCCGTCTCTTGAAATCCCTCTTAAATCCAAGTCATAAGATGGAGAAAGATCCTTTTTCCCCTTCTTAAATTCCCCTCAATCATCCATGACTTCCCTCCCAAAATACTCCTTTGAATTCTTATCCAAATCCCTTCAAACATCAAAATGGAGAAATTAGCATCAATAAAAGGAAAAGGAAAAAGCGTCCCTTCCCCTCCATGGGCCTAAAGGCCACAGCCGGCCGCCTCCTTTTTCCCCGTGCAGCCCGGCCGCGCAGCAGATCTCCTCCCCTTCTCCTTTCGGCCTGCTCATCCTTGCCGCCGCGGCCCACTCGCGCCACGAGGCCCGGTGGCCCCGAGGCTGCCGCGCCACAGAACCCTAGGCGGGGCGAGCACTTCCCGAGGACCGCCGCCCGCCTCGGCGCTCTCCTCCCGCTCCGCGCCCGCGCTCCGCCCTCCGATGCGCCCACGCGCCACTTTGGGTGCGGGGCGTCGGCGCATCGCCGTCCACGCCACTTGGAGCCCTAGGCGCGGCGCTATAAAACCCCTCGCGGCCGCCGCCGCCCGCCGTGCCTTCCTCCTCTCTTCCTCCAGGCCATGGCGCCCCTGCTCCACCTCCGCCTCACGTCACCTCGCTCTGCACGCGGCCCAGCCCGTCGCGCTCCCCCAGCGCCGCTACCGCCCTCGGCTCGACACGGCGCGCCACCGCATCGCACACCGCCCCCGTGAATAGCCTCGGCGCCTACGCGGCGCCTCGTCCGCCTCAGCTGCGTGGAGCCGCAGCCAGCGCCACGCCCCGCGCGCAGCGCGCGCCCACGGCGTCGGCCGGCCGGGCCTTGTCGAGCTCGTTATTCTCGCCCGGAGCGAGTGCCCCACCTCGGCGTCGCGCGGAACCATGCCGGTCACCATGCACAGCCGCGCCGTGCCGTGCCATGGGCGTCGCCGCGCCACCCACCGGGCGGCGCCGCCACCCGTAGCCCGCAGTGCGCCCTCGCGCCGTACCGAGCACCTCGGCGCCCGGCGTGGAGGCCAAGCGCCTCGCGTGCTTCACCACGGCCGTGCCACCACGCCGGACCGTCCCCCGCACCGGCCCGGGCGCGGCTGGCCTCCAGCCAGCGCCGAAGCGTGGCCCGCCACGCGCGCCGCAACGCCTTGGCTGCGCCACGCCGGCGTCGGCGGTCGGGCTCGCCTCGGCTTCGGTGCGCCCCGCCGTCGCGGTCCTCCTCGCCACGCCTACCGCGGCGTCAAGCCCCGAGCCGCCAAGCCGCCGCCGTCCTCGTCACATTCCCGGAGCACCTTGGCTGAGCCGCAGCGGCACGCCGCCGCTGGAAACGCCCGCGCTTCGCCCGCGCCCACGCCTGCCTCCGCCACGGCCGACTCCACCTTCTCTCCTCGTTGTGCAGCAGCGGCCGCCGCTGGCCGCTGCCATGCCATGCCACCGAAAGCAGCACCACCTCGCGAGAACCGCTTATCTGCCACCGGTGAGCCTCGCACTCCAAAGTTCCACCTTTTTTTCCCTAATGCCGAGAACCATGCCGGCGTTTCTGTCTGAGACCGGCCTTCGTGCCACTTCTACACATTGCAGGGAGGTCATAGCCAGCATCCTGCCATGCCACGCCTTCGCCGACCAGCCGTAGCCACTCCCGGCCACCTACAGGCTGCCCTGACCAGTCGCAGCTAGCTGCTGGCCACCAGCAGCCGGCCAGGGCTGGCCAGAGCTGGCCACAGGCTGGCCTCGGCTGGCCATAGCCGGCCAGAGGTGGCCAAACGTGGCTACAGCAGACCACGGCTTACCGCTGTCCTCCAGGCACTTACGGCGTCGCTCCGTGAACCCTACCAGCCTCACCTTCTTCCCCGCCAAGGTCTAACCGTCAAACTCCGCCGACGCCGTCCTCGACGTCGGCAAAGCTCCCGCCTTTTCATTTATGCTCACTCATGTCGCATTTCATCTTTATCTATAGTTATCTATGCCTGTGCCGTGCCTTCGCGCCGGTCTACCTCGCTGTCGCTATGGTTCTATGCTACTCCATGTTAGTGTCCTTGTGCTGTGAGTTTGGTGTACTTGTAATGTTGTCCTTATGCGTTGGTTGCTTGTATCATTATCTGGGAGCCGTGCCTTCGAGCCGGATAAGGGATCGTTCATCGCTCGAACGTTCGGTCATGGGTTTGTCCCACCGTGACCGCGACGCCGAGCGTAACTCATTCCCTCTCGTGCTTTAGTTGTCTTCGTTGTACCCCGCATGTTAGCTTCTACATTCGGCCCTAGGACGTGATTGCCGAGGACTCCAACGATGCGGATATTACCCGTATACGGTGAGTCCCCATGTGACCTAGACTGTTGGGAGCCGAATTAAGAGACGACCCTTGTGGGACAACGGATGCCGACTCGCTAAGGTAAAGCTTATGGCCGCGAGTCATCTCGCCATGACCATTGGGCTCTACCTCTTTTCCGTCTCTTACTTTCTCTTACTCTTTTCCCAAACCACCTCGTATGCTTGTGCCATGTAGACCATAGCATTCCTTCGGACCTAGCGGTGACAACCGCATCGCTATGGACCCTAGGAATAGCATTGTGCCGCCCTAGTAGCATGGAGGTCGTGGTGCCCTACGAGTTGGTATGGATTGCGGAACCGTGCGAGACGTTCGTCTCTTTTCTTCCGACCACCATCCTTAGCCATGATGGGTAGGTCGAGAGAGTGCGGAACCATTCCTCCCCTTTTGTTCTTCTTCGATTGTCGCTAATCCAGTAAGACGTGGATCGAGTCCTTTTGTTTTGGCTCCTTCGATCAGTGACCATTACCATGTCACGTAGATCGAGGTGTCGTAGGACCCAAACCCTCTCTTCTTGATTTTTGCGCCTGACGGTGATCTTTTATTGCTCTTGCTATTTTGATTCCATTCCTCTGATTCCTGTCGATTGCAATGGCGAGTGGATCAAAGGACGGCGAATCTCACCTTTTCTCTCTTGGGTCCTTCGTGCTTAACCCCCTCGTATGTTGTACCTAGAATAGACCATGACATCCCTGAGTTCTCGCGGTGACAACCGCACCATTAGGAGCTCTAGGGGCGCCTTAGTGCATTTAGTGCACCTTGGTCGAGGTACCCTACAAGTGGATTAGGCACTCGCGCTCTCTTGTGCGTCGCCCCTCTCCGATGCCCTACCTTTTGCCGTGGCATGTGCATCGGAAGGAGTAGACCACCCCCTCTCTTTGCTACTTTCCTTCTTCCTCGCTAGCCGCTCTATTCGATCCCATCTTGACCGTGACAATTGGATCAAAGACCGGACTACCTCTTCTAGTTAGCAAAGCTATGGTCTATGTCGTGTTCTCGAACCTGTGCGAGTCGACCAGATCGACCGTTGGAAAAACCATCCTCACCGAGGATGTGACTGAGGCCACGACATGGACATGCCCAGCTAACTCTTCTCTCTTCCTTTGTTGTGCTACTCTCTTCTCGGCTCCCGGCGTTGTTGTGTCGTGCGGACCGAGAGGGCCTGTAGCTGCTCCTCTGTTGTTCGTGTTCCAATCTCTTTTGCTACCGTCGCTACCATGACAGGTGAGCCAAAGAGCCTCGGAACCAAGTCACAATTCCTCTATTTCGTGTTAATCTTTCTTACTCGAATCCTATATAGTAGTTGTGACTTGTGGGTTAAAGGCCACTAGGGCCAAACCCTGTTTTTCCTATTTCCCTTTCCCTCTTGCTTGTGATCCTCCAATCCTCGCCAATTTCCATGACGTTCGGATTGGGAGGCCACAAGCCGTGGTGTTTGTTTAAGTTAAGTTAGGATCAAGGCCTCTTCTCTTGGAGCCGTACAGGTCGACATGGTTGACCCGGGAAGTACTGGCCATTTCGAGGCCCCGTTCCGAACTTATGCTTAACAGACAACCACTTTTGTTTGTTTGGAGCCCGAGGATCGGACACTCTCCGCGAGGGCTAAGTCCTTTTAGTGTTTATTCGGAGTTATCTGGTTCCTTCCGTATCTTGTTGCCTTTTTGGGGAGTTCTGGATTTTGGTTAGGGATTGATTGCCCTTTTGCATTGTTTGTCGCTGTATCGAGGTAGCTGCATCGCGGTGACGATGGTTAGACTGGAGAACCGTTGGAGGGAGGAGACACGAAGGTCAACCAGATGTGGATGACTATGGATTGCTATGAACAGGTGCCACATCCCACCCAACCTCGTAGAATCCTATTAGACATGCAATATATAGCTGCTAGTGCTTTACTTTATGCAAATGAACTATGATAGGATGCATGGTAGATTGCTGGATAAGCCATTACCTTGACGCAACCTTTCTCCTGCACACCCGCTGCTAGGATAGACGCTCGCCTACTTCATGATATTTGCTACACACTTACACTTTACTCATACATGCTTGTGTGTGGCCAAGGCACGTGGTGCCGTGAATCGGATAACTTGGGGATAACGTGGGAGAGATCTTGGCGTGTGTCTTGGGTGTGTGGTGAGGGTTGTGTCGACCGGGCGGGATCTACGACGAGTCGGGGGACAAGTCTTGCCGGAGGAGTGTGATCTGGGCACTCCCGATGTGAGAGAGTACCGTGGGCGGGTACATGTGATGTGAGTAGATTTCGGGAGGAGTGTCTTTGTGGGCCGAATCCCCGGAATGGAGGTGCCGTCGAGGCACGGGCGCCGAGCCCCTTGTGAAGATATCCTGCCCGGTCCTACTAAGGACTGGTTTGGCGTTCCTTCGGTTCACGGGACCTTTTAGGTGCACACCACTGCCTCTACGAATGGGCGGGGTCCGACTTGACGACTAGCTGGCCCCCCCGCTGCTACTACTAGGTTGATAGGTGATAGTGTAGGGAGGTGCGGGTGCCGAGACCCACACCCTCCCGAGACAGGCGTGGTATCCATTGGGATCCGGTACCACGTCTCACGCCTCGGCGTGTCGGTGGATCTCCGGGTGCCCCTGGGCCGAGTGGTAGAGTGGCATCGGGCCGCTTAGGGCGGCGGCTTGGTATCGGCCTAGACGAGGCATCGTCGATGATGGTGATCTTGTGGTTCCAGTGTACAAGCTCTGCAGAGTTACTAAATCTATACGTATAGCCGTGTCCCCGGTATGGACATTCCTGTGAGTACCACACGTTCGTTATAGTGAGAGGTGTCCAATTCTCTTCTCCCCCATGGGTGTGGTTGGTTTCCAGCTTAGGCCGTTGAGGCAAGGAGGAGCGGGAGTCTTCCTTGCCGACCCAGTGAGAGTGTGGTGAGATGTGTGGACATGGATATGGATATGGATGGGATGGATGGATGTGTGGATGAGATGGGTTAAAACTTGATGATCTATATTATATTTTACTTTATGAACTGGCAAGCCAAATATAGGCCTTTTTCTCTCTACCATTGCATTCCACTTTCCACATAGCAAAGCAAAGCATAGGGTGGGAGCCCGTGGCCAGTACAAATCGTACTGATAGAGTTGAGCAGGTTTGGTACCCGAGGAGGACTACGACGATAATGGAGCTGGAAGAATTAGGTGGTCTCGTTCCTACACTCAAGTTTGGTTAAGAAGATCAAGTCTACGCCCATACTCTACCCCAACTCGATGATTCTCCGTGAAGGAGGAGCCTTCACCCGCTATGACGCTTCGCCTACTCGATGTTAATCCATGTGTGTTTATCGCTAGGATACGATGTACTTAGGCGTGTTACAACTGTTGTAATACTCTGTAATTTGTATCTTTCGCGATGTATGAACTATGGTATCAACTGTATTCGATGTACTCTGTGGATTTCCCTTCGAAGAAATCACGGGTCGTTTCACTTATTCTTTGTAGATACAGATAAAATATCAAATATTTCATATCTTTTTTATTGAATACGAATGTAGAATCATATTTAGAAACATATTTAAAAAAGAATTTGAATGCATCCATTTAGTATCCATAATAGAAACAGATACATATACAAATATTCATATTACAAGTTTTAGCTGAAACGAATGTCAGATAATTTGGATATCCATTTCCATTTTCCATCCGTATTGATCAGGCTTGAAATCATGTGGTTAATGCAAACTTAATTATATATAATTATACCAATTTATAGCTATAGATTGTTGGTTGGTTAAAAGTTTTATGTCAACAAACCGTTGGTTGGTAGACTTATAATAGATTATTGGTCAGCGCCCATATGATCGTCTAATTATAGGTCTGTACAAACCCTATCGGTCGGTTAGTTTTATACTGGCACCACTTGCAGCGACAGATGGCATCGGACGGTGAAATGTTATATCGATTGATCATCAGCTGCTATATTGGCTATAGGTTGGTTGTGGTAGAGTGGATTTAAATGCTTCAAGATCATGCCATTGTGAGTGTTTCGTCTGTTATGATGGTCAAAGTGGCATATTGCTTATGCATAGGATTAATAGCATTTTATGCACATAACACAGACTTGTATATACCTGAACGTTTAAAGAGAGTTGTGGAGAATGTTGCTGTATAGAGCTGAATGAACATGATTCCTTTAGTTTGCTTACAGATTTTCTTTTGTGGTAACATTATTCGGCTTAAATTTCATCATGATTTTCAGGGTGAAGAATCCACTTAATAGGCTAGGACGTCTTCTACAATTAATTTAAAATTCTGTACATTGTAATTGTAATGGAGTTAAGAATCATAAACCCCCTCCCACCGTTCCTCTGGAGATTGATGATACATACATATGTACTATTCAAATATATATACACCCTAGTTTGGAGGGGGTGACAATCATGAATAGTTTATTTTTTTTTTCATATCATCTGAACGTATCAACCAAATATGATTATATATTGTCCTGTACCGATCTGCAGGTATATTAGTCTATTCTATATATATATATATATATATATATATATACTGTACTGTAGCTACAGAATACCATATTCTGTAACCAGACTCAACATGCTTATCGTGACCAGACAGCAGGCACCGGATTCATCCGACACATGCACACCGTACCGGTTCCGTATTTACAGCCCCATATTTATTTATACCTAATAATAAAGAGGCAAAACTTTCAGCCAATTTTTTTGGTTCACCTCTTTTTTCGTCCAACTAAGAGATCGGAACGGACTTCTTTTTTTGGTTCCGTGACTTTCATCTGGCCTCTTCGCTTGGTGGAGATAGAAACGAAGTACAACACGTATTCGTCCTACGAAATATTAGTCCTATAATATCAGCTTTCGAAACCAAACTCATAGGCATAGAACAATTACCAGGACGACGAAGAACCCGGATTAAAATAGCGAACAAGCTCCTGTAAGGACAATGCACAAGGACGAAGACGATGCGGAGGTGGGGCTCGTGCGCGAGCGGCACCAGCGAGGAGCGTGGCAGCAGGCTGCAATGGCAAGGAGCGTGGGCACGGGTGCGGGCCGCAACGACGAGGTGAAGCTCGAGCGCGATGTCGACGCGGAGCTCAGGGTGCCGGTCGCAGAATAGATCGAAGAAGAAGAAGACCTAATCAAAGACCAAATCAAGTCCTCCACAGATCCAATCGAATCGAGGCCACCACCGTAAAAAAATAATGATTTTCCCACAACCGAAAGTCGTTGTTTCAATCACGGACCCGCGTTGAGGGCCTCAGCAATGCCGGAGCAGAGGCGAAAGGGGTCCCGAGGCCGGTGGGCAGAGCTCTGTCTTTGTGCGAACAACGTTGACAATCTCGCAGGTCGACACTGCTTGCAGGGCATCGGCGAAGATCAGCAGGAGCGTAAGGAAGACAAGCATGCTAGCTCCAGCCTCCAAGACGGGTCCTCCTGAGCCCCGACGCTCAGCAAGAGCGTAAGGACGATGGTGGAAGCGGAGCAGAGGGGCATCGTGGATGGGAGCACAGGGAGGACCGGAGGAGCGACGATGTGAGCGGAGAGCGGCAGCTTCCGAACAAAAGCGAACGAACACAGCTAGGATTATGATAAGGTGTGGTTTTTTAATTTTGAAGCGGGACCCACACCTACAAAGATTTTTTTTATTTTGGTTGCTTTTCTATTTTCTACTAGGTTTTGTGGCTTGTTGTTCACTATGATGGGATATTTGATGTATATTTTTCCGTTTGTTTGTCATTACTCACTCTGATGGTTTTTTCGTATAAACATGAACTAATACTCCCTAGGTTCAAATTATAATAAATTTTGATTTCTATAAATATGTCACTATGACTAGATGTATATTAAAAACAATATATTAAAAAACTAAAACGTCTTGTGATTTGAAATGAATTTAGTAATAGATATAACACTATGGGCCTTTAAACCTGTTGACTGCAACAAAGATTTACACCATTTGATGTAGTTTTGATTCGAAACAAAACTTATGTTTATTAAAATAATGGATTAGTCAATGGTCTAATTAATATTTATTTCATGAACAGTATTAGCTATATTATTTTTTAATCAAGTCTAAACAAATATATTTATGTAATTCCTGTGTGAAAAATTGAGGGAGGTCTCACATCATAATTATTGGCGAACAAAACAATCCTGCACACACGACAAAAAAAAGCTACAGAGGTTAATATGATATGTCAAAAAAGCTACAAAGATTGATATGGAGTCGTAGAAACACATGGATAGTATTAAAAAGAATGAAAGTTATGATATACTCCCTCCGTATAGGAAAAAAATATCGTTTTTGGACAATGACACGGTCTCTAAAGTATAACTTTAACTTCAGATATTATTAAAAAATACTTATCACAAAGTGATATATTTATACTTTTGTGAAAGTATTTTTCAAGATAAATCTATTCGTATGGTTTTTATATTTTCAAACTCAACAATGTAAAAGTTATTCATGATTTATATTCCAATGTTTGACCAAAACCTTGTCCGAACGATGTTCTTTTCCTATACGCAGGGAGTATATGTTTAAATATTTATGTAAAGGAAAGATATATCAAGGTGTATATTAATTCAAGGTTTAGTTAGATATTGTTATATTATTGTCATTATTAACTTATCTTATTATCCTAAAATGAATTACATAAAGATAAAACATAATGTTTTTCTTCTGTTTCTCCCGTTGCAACGCACGGGCATATTTACTAGTTTATAGCCGAAATTAATTGATAGCCTCGGCTGAGCAAACATGGCCATACCATTATTTTTTCGTGCAGAAGAAACATCGGACTTGGACCCGGCCTCCTGATTCTGCCGTCGACGGGCATGCCTCGGTCGATGCTGCGTAGTCGGCTACTCAGCAGTTGTGCAGCCGCCGGACGGCATGGCGAACGCCGAACGAGGATGCCCCGCCCGATTTCCTGTGAGTTCCGAAGGTATGCATGTGTAAATCTGATGCTATTCATCAATCATGATTAAAAAAATTAGTTTCTAATCGTCCATCCAGCGATTCCACGCTCCGAACCGAAGGAAACCATGCGAATGTTCCTGATGAAGCCTCCCCTCCTTGCGTCCTAATGCGTGCGAACATCCGATATTCATGATGCCACGCGATCTGGCCGCGAGCAGCGGCATCGATCGATCGATGATCAGTTCATATATCGGCACAGTAAATTCCCATGTGTTTTATTATTTCTTTTTGTTTTGATCTGAAGCAGATTCGTGATTGAGTTCAGTATTTTCCAGCCGGTGCCATCCAACGCTGGGAAGCTGCCTGCTCCTGTCTTCCCTGCACATCCCCATCAGGCTAGCGGAGATCCCATCAGGCTAGCGGAGATTGGCTATTGTGGTGATTTATCTCATCCATGTATATTTTTGTCTTCCCTGCACACACTCTTGATCTGAATAGGCATCTCAAACTAGGCTGCATGCACGCTGTTGATCTAATTATTACTTATCTCTGCGTATGATTCTATCAAATTTAGGTACTGACTGGTGTTCCTGTTGTCAACCCAATGTACGCGGATCAAAATAGTTAAATTCCATACCCTTTGTTTAGTAAAATATCTAATTTCCTATTGCAAAAGTCTCGTACTTGTTTGTATCCATTAAATCATATACATCAATCTCATGGTAAGCATTGCTGTCCTATGATAGTTTTGAAAAACGATATAACTAACACTGATGGTGGGAACGCGCGTGTGGTGCGTTGGTAAGGCCGCTGGTTGTAGCGCCTGCCACCCGCATTCGAGCACCGGCCTCGACGTGGGTTCCCACCGGGAACATGTTCCCTTAATAATCAGTCTCCTCTCACGCGTAGTGCCACAAGGGGAACGTGACGTGCCCGTCGCCTACGGAGTCGAGGACTTCGGTGATCTCAAGAAGGACGCGGTGTTCGATCTGTGTGTAGTTGTAGGTCTGTTTGTACACGAGTGGTGTGTGTGTGGGTGCATGTGTAGAGTGGGCGTGCGTGTGTATGAGCAGATACTACAGCTGTACTCAGATGAGAGGAACTAAAAAAAAAAAGCACTGATGGTAAATTTGATCGTTCTTATTAATTTTAATAATTTTATCACAATCATAGTACAAAATATTCATAGTATTCTTGTAAATACTTACACTCATAGTACAAATTTCTCGTAAATATAAGTGTACTTATGTTGAGGTAATATTATAGAAAATACTCGTAAATATTCTTAATGCAAATTCTCGTAAACATTCTTAGTATAAAATATTTGTAGTATTATTGTAGATGTTATATTCACGGTACATGTTTCTCGTAAATATTAGTGTAAGTTATGTCGGAATAATACAATACAAAATTCTCATAAATATTCTTAATTAGTGCAAAATATTCATATTATTCTTGTAAATATTTACATTCATAGTACACGTATATCTTGTAAATATCAGTGTAAGTTATGCATGAGTAATATAATAAAAAAATTGTCGTAAATATTGAGTTATGTTTTTCCAAGGCTTATTTATTTATCTGATTAGCCATGAATGGGCCTTTGAACAGTGTGAAACCGAATATGTTAACATGATATCAAACTAAGTAACCTATATTAACATTGGTTAATTATGATAACGTGGAATTATGTTTGTCAGGTGGAATTTTTTTAGTGCACTCAGCTGATGTAGGTTGAAAATTGATTTCTTCCTTTTGCAGCCTCGGGTCTCCAACTGCACAAATACAAAGTGTTCTCCAGCAACTTCAGTTTCACTATTTGTATCCAGCTATTGGCTTAGTGTCTGATCCAAAGCCATGCATGGGAGATGTTCCAAATGATTTAGAGCACCTTTTTTCACTCAATTCTGGATGTAAATACATAATATCACTACTGGAAACTTGAAATTCCCTCACGGTGCACTACCGTCAGGGAAAATACATGAAAATGTACGTATAGTCATAAAAAATAAAAATATCGCTATAAAATTTCTTACGGTGCACTTACCGTCAGGGCTAGCTCGACAGGGTAATTCCAGTTTTGCCTGACGTTGGTCAGGGAATTTCAAGTTTCCAGTAGTGATAGTTGATGTTCCTATCAGTGTGCCATGTTAGATTATAACCTCTAGCTTGATTATTTTTGTTTCATGTATATTTTCCTTTGGTTCTCTGCTGCCAATATATGTATTACTTGTCAAACCTCAGCTATGGTTGACACTCCCAAATGTTAGATCGATATGTTCATTCCAAACTAATTTGCTTATCGGCGAATCTGGCATGGGCAAAGAGAAATGTTTGTGCATATCCAATCATAGTTTCAGGTGCGATGCATGGCCGTGATCTATCAATTTGTTTTTTCTTCTGTTGCTTCCTCTGCTTCTTAATTGTTTAGTGATAGGTAAGTCATTGGACATAAACTGAACCTGCCTTCTATGAGCCATGGCAAGGTCACGCGGCTTCAGTGATCTTTGACGTTTTCAGATGCGTTTACAGGCTACAACATGGATATCAGTCTCCGGCTCTCCGCCGATGGCGAGGAACTGCCCTGCCAAGGTCTTACGACGGCTACGTCACTAGGCTGCTCTTACTGGCGCCGCCGAATCTGTTTGGAAGAAGGCCATGGCTTCGGATAGAATAATGTTTCATCAAGAATGTCTATTTGCCTGCATAATTCTTTTGCGTACTCTTAACTGAAATAGTATACTTTTAGCCCTTGTTCAGTTCGTAAATGTTAGAAAAAGTTGCAACTGTAGCATTTCGTTTGTATTTGGCAAATATTATCCAATCGTGGTCCAACTAGGCTCAAAAGATTCGTCTCGTGATTTACAACAAAACTGTATAATTAGTTATTTTTTCACTAACATTTAATGCTCCATATATGCGGGTAAAAATTGATGTGATGAAAAAAGAGTGGAAAAACTTGCAACTTGCAAGGGAAGTGAATAAGGCCTTATTCATGTTGTCTCTGCCCACTCTTATGTATCCATACTCCCTGTAAACATGTATGCTTTCATACTCGGAAGCATGGTGTATGCACTTCATACTCATAAGCATGGTGTATGCACTAATACTTTGCCAAAATGTTGTACACAAGATTATCAATTTTTTCTTTTAAAAAAATGCCAGTGAAAGTACATGCCCTATAAGATAAACACAAAAATAATCCCGAGTATGTGAATATACTCGTAAGAAAGTATACAAACACACACATTTAAACAAGTATGCACACATACTACTGTATTATACTGCTTTATGGGTATATGGACGTACTATATAGTACTGGTATGAAGGTAATATGGGCATACTCACTACGTATATGTTATTATTAGTATTAGTATGCACGTAAGCATACTCGTTATGGATATTTTTGCACGAATACTATTTTTTGCCATTTAAGTATATAATCATACAATCCTCAGTAGGTGTGTATGTACCGATACTCCTCTTTGCCTTTTAAATATGTATAAGCATACAATCATATGAGTATGTGTATGTACATTATTTTAAAATTAACAGCAGCTAAAATTAGTAATTTTCCACGTATACTAACCCAGCAGATGAGTTCCATCCGGCTACAATTTTGAAACGAACTAAAGATGCCAGCGGCCGGCCAGCCGTAATTCAAGGGATTTGTTAACAGCGTGTCGCCACATTTTTTAATTGTCGTATATCCACACGTCACATGCAATTGGATTATATCCAAACCTGTGGAGATGTCACCGGCCCGTCAGGAGTTCCGCGTGGGACTGGCTCCACCCTCGCGTGTGTAGTATCAGACGGGAGTAACTACTCCTGGGAGTACGAAAAACGCACTCTACATACTCCCCAATATTTTGGTCCGGTCATCCTTTAACCAACTCCGTGAATGTGGAGTCCGACTCTAACAAAACCTTCCGTGTCCTCCACCAAGTGATAGAGTCCTTAACAATTAAGGAGATATCCGTCAAATAAAAGGAAACGTGATAAGCTTTGTTAAGAGTCCACCAACTTAAAAAAAATAGAGTCTGGCTTTCAAATTCTTTTCTATAATAGTGTTGGGTTGTTTCTATATTTTATACGTATACCTATACCTATATTTCTAATACTAAAGAGACAAATATATTTCTAATACTAAAGAGACAAAATTTCTAGCACCTTTAAATTTTCGTCCAACTTAATTTCAAAGCTCTGTGTCCAAATCCGTTTCCGTCTCTGCCTTCTCCCGCTACCTCTTCTTTTTTTTTTTTTTTCCTCCGGCTTGTGGGTTCCATTCGTAGGGGTCTCAAGGAAAGTCCCACCTCTGACCTCCCGTGATGCTCCACGTAACTTTCCTATCGTGTGTTGTCTTTCCGTGTTTTTTTTTTTTGGGTTGTTTCCTGATAAAATAACAACTCTGCCTTCCGTTAGAAGGATTAGATTAAAATAAATAATAAATAAAGTACTATGGGTCTTTGAAACTTTGACCTTACATACATACATACATACATACATACATATATCTAGTTATATCGAAGATTTATATAGATACAGCATGCATATCACTCGTGGTCCCTTGAAGGCGCGCTGCGCTGGGGTCGCGCAGCCCTGATCCTTAACAGCGCTTCCCTCCTTTGTGATTCATCACTTTTAGGTACGCCTTCATCGCTTTTGGGGTTGCTCGTTCTTTTTATCTTCGTCGCCATAATACGCCGCTACTCCCACTAGCGCCGCACCTCTTAGCAGCCAACGTTTCCAGAACGGAACGTCGGTGTTCCTCTGCTCACCGCCCTGCGTGAATCAATGCAAACCGCAAACGTGGCACGATAAGCTAGCTATGTCTAGTATCTCCAATCATGTTATGTTATACGTGGTGAGGAGAGCAACAAGGAAACGGAAGGTTTACATACCTTAAAGCAAGAAAATTGTTATGGAAAAATTCGTGCATCATGATGAATGTATATATGTAATGGAACTAATGACTTAAATACAACAAACAAAAGTATGTGTATATGTAGATCCAAATGGTGTACTTTACCATGCTGCTGGCTTCTGGACTTGATCGCAATACAGTACAGCTCCTCGGTGGTGTAAGACTGATATGCTCAAAGGATGGGGGAACTTGTAAGATTGATCTGCTCAAAGGATGGCGGAACTTGCGTGCACTTGCTATATATTGTAGTATATATCTTTGAGTTACGGGTGCCCGCACACATGTATTTATATACTATACATATAGATGTAGAGATAGATGCTAATATCCGGTCCGTGCAAACCGAGGAGCTGTAGAGGACCGCTGTTTGTGGTGAGACTTGGGAAGTTACCTTGGAAGATGCCTTGATGCTAGTGGACATGGGAACACACATAAAGTAAAGCATTTTGGGTGGCCGGCCAGATGCCTTTTTAACTATCATATCAGGCGTATATGATTCCTAGCTTGCATAGATTTTCCACTGCAAAAGGAATCATATCCTTTGCTTTGCGTGGAAGGACAAACGGCATCATTCTATCTGTTAGGACTGAACATCGATGGGATAGATCCTCAGAGTAGGCTTGCTAATAATGGGGATGAGCCCATTTCTACCTATATAGGGTGCGTTTGGTAGAGCTTCTCTACCAGCTTCACAAACCTGTTTTCAGCTTCTCCAAATAAACGGGTCCGAATGAAATAGCTTTTTTCTTAAAGCTATTTTTCAGCTTCCTCTCACATGCACAATTTTCTAGGTGAATCTGGGTGAAGCTAAAAATAATAGCTTCTCTCAGCTTTCTCTCAGCTATCTTCCCTAAAAAGCTATTTTACCAAACATTTACGAAGATAGATTCAACTCTACCGGTAAAGCTGTTTTAGAGCCAAACCCAACAAAAGCTAATTCACTAGTGAAGCTGAGCTGTATCAAACAGGCCCGTTCTATCAGGATGATACCATAGTCCACCCCCACACCACAACACACAGCCAAAGAAATGAACTAATGAAACGACACGCCCCAACCTACCTGCCATGCAATGGTACGTTGAACCCATCGGTACCAAGTCCGCAGCCAGGAACAGGGAGCAGTGGCACTCACCAAGCTATCACACTAGGAGGCTCAGGAGGGAAGGGATGATGCATATGCCACAAGTGGCATTGTTGTGCTTGGCCAGCCCCCAGCCCACCCACCCCTCCGTTCGCCACCACAACTGCAACACTCATTGTTGCCAGAGATCCAGTACCGCAACATGCATAGGCAGCCATCAGCGAACTAAGCCATCAAGAACCGAGACCTAACCAAGAAGACATTGATCTGGTTCCACACCTTCAACTCCATGAAGGTCACGGCACATGCCTACATACAATGCCACCTCCGGATTTCTCTGAGCACCCATTGCCTGTACTAACTTCCCAAGCGCCACATCCCCCATGCCACGTCATAGGCCCCCTCTGCAGCAACCGTAGCTCACGTTGTGGCTGAAAGCCCTATAAGTTTGTTTTTGTAGGATCGCTGGAAGGCCTACAAAATTCAAGAGTGGCAGTGCTGCTCTGGCTGACACCTGAGGCCATAGCTCAAAACCTACCCAATGTAAATTAGTTTTAGTAAATCTCTGATGCTCCTGGGGTAGTATTGAGCCTGTTTCACCACTTGAATAAGGTCAGAAGTGTACACACAAGTAGATCAGGATCAAACCATAAAATCACCACAAACACAAGTACAGTAATGCAAACTATAAGAACACAAGTGAGACACTGATTTATCCCGTGGTTCAGCTCGCCACTAAGGCTTGCCTAAGTCCACGTTGTTGAGTAAGCCACTAAGGCTTGGGTTTCGCGAAACCCTATCCTCGTTCTCAAGTCAAGAGAATGAACTCTTGAGATGAGGGATAATTTTATTTGGAGAGCTCTCTATCATAGTTTGGAGGGTCAAACTCTCAAGGATTTGCAAGGGGTGCAAGGGAGAAGCTTGGGCACCACCAACAGAGTGTGAGAGGGAGTGAGTGCTGTTTCTGAGCTGAGCAGAAAGCAAAATAGTCAAAGGTGACCACTGGGGGAGAAGGGAGGTGAGGGAAATACCCCCTTCTCCAACGGTCATAACTTAAGGCATGGCAGTGCTGCTCAGGAGCACCACTACTACCCGAGCGGTAGTGCTGCCCGAAGTGGGGCAGTAATGCTTTGGCCTGTTAGCTCCAAATTGAAAACTAAAACATATGCTAACCAGGCTAGGTAAAAGAGGATGTTTGTTGGAATATTTAGCTCTTAGTTGCACGTTGAAGCTTGCGAATTGTATCCCCCTTTGTAGTACGGCTTTTCCTAAAACTCAAATTCAAAATAAAATTGAAACATAGATGCCTTTGAGTCGGATGCCATGTAATTCCTTTGTAATTGGGGGCTCCACCATTTTGTGTATAATCCTCCTTTTGATTTTACCTGCCTGTCATCTCGATAAATCTTTTTAGTCCCCTAATTGTGTGGTCATTATCACCAAAACCCACAAAGGGCTTGATTGCACTTACAATTTTCAATAATTGAATGACAACTAATGAACCAATGCTTTCAATGAGTTGTGTGATTAAACAAGGTCCACATGAGGAGTGGTGAGTAAGGATAAGAGATGGTGGAGATGATGTTCATGCCATATGGAGGAAGGCTCACACTTGGAGTGAAGAGGAGGAGATGAAAACAAGCCCGAAGGCAAAGTTATATGTTAGGTTTTCATTTTGCTAGCTGAGATGCAATAGAGTGCATGGTTAATTTTACTATAATTAGTCATAAAATTAAGAGCGGAACTCAGTAAAACAGTTATCTAGTGCCACTAGATTTGAAATAACTTTGAACATGCATTGGACCATGTGATGTTGTGAGGAACCAAATGAAAAATGTTTTTGAAAAACTAACTCAGTGCCTAGGATGAAGGTGTTCATGTTGGAACACATTGGAGTTAGCAAATTTGAAACGCTTGTGAAATATGTGACTTGGTGCAGTTTTTCTGCACCCACTAGAAATGTCTGCAACCCTTGGTTGGGAGGTCACTAGAAGATAGGATGCGTAGTGAGGACTTAGTAGAGAGTTGGGGTAGTCACTGGAAATCTCTTGTGGTGCCGCATTAATAGCACTGGAATGAACTGTTAAAATAGCAGTCCATGGGAGCTATTAATCTAGGCACCAGAGTTCCGATGAGTGGTCACCAGAGTTTTGTGGTGAACCCATAGAACTCTCGATGCAACTCACTCAAGAGGCTTTAGGCGCATCAGATATGTCCAAAGGCCCCTCACCGTAGAGGCACCAAACTAAGTGAATAGAGCTGTTGAAGGCCCGAATGGCTAGTTGTCACGGACCAAGGCTCTGTAGCCACCTGAATCTCCGGTGGTTGCACCAAAAAGCCGCACCAGAGATATCGCTCATTGATTTAAATCAAGATCGATTCTCAGCCATCGGATCTTCGTTAAGGTTGCTCCGGTGGGTGTTCTTCGTCACCGGAGATATCTGATGACCTGAAAACAGCCCACTAGTAGCACATAACGGCTAATTTTTTATGGGGCTTATAAATAGGGAGTGGTCAGCTGTTGAGCATTTTCTTGGCTTTCCATCTGATCACACACTCCCTTGAGCTCTTGAGAACACCTCCCACTGACTCTTTATCTTGAAAATTGATACAAAGTGAGATTAGGGAGATATCTAGTGCATTTGCTTAGAGAGTTTGCATCTAGTGGCACTAGTCCATCATTGGGCCATGGATTTCTTGTTATTCTTGGTGGTTTTAGCCACCTAGATGGCTTTAAGTAGCGAGGATTGTTCATGCATGAATCCATCACCTAGAGACTCACCGCAATGTGGATGTTGGTTACCAGGAAGCAAATAAAACTTGAGGATAAATCTTATGTAAACTCTTGCCCTGATTGGTTTGCGAACTCTACACTAGTGCACTACATTCATATATTTGCTTGCGTGGTATTTGCTTGTAGTAGTAGCCCTCTAGTTGTAGTCGTAGCTTCAGGCTTTGTTTGGTTCGGCTTGTGAAAAAGTGCTTCTGCTACCAAAAAGCAGAAACTAACCTAACAAGTGGAACCAGAAGCTCTTTTCAAAACCAGCTGCTTTCGTGTAGTACATTTTTTTGTAGCACCTTTAACCCTGCTTTTGGCTTTCAGCTATCAGCTTTTCTAAATGGATCACAACTGTTTCAAGGAAGATAGATAGATAGATGGGATATGTTTCATAGCTATTTTAACCAAACAATTTACAACTTTTCCACAACACATAGCTCACAATAGCTTTTCCATAGCTCACAACTGACATCGTCTTTTTAACAGATCACAACTAAACCAAACAGAGTAGTAGTGTTTGCCTCTTTGCTTGCTTGAGTGCACTAGTAGTAGAAGTAACTTGCTACTAGAATTGTTTAGGAGGCTTGCAATACTGCGAATTAGGCTAGGAAAGGTAGTTGCTATTAGGGTCGCTTATTGTTCTAACCACTTTGCTCTAGTGTTTTATTTCGTAGATGGATTTTTAATTGGCCATACACCCCCTCTAGCCATCTAGATCCTCAAGTGGTATCAGAGTCAACTCACCATTGATTTGCAAGGTTTAACCACCTACAGTGTTAAAGATGCAACCAATCATGTTGGCAAGCCACCACACTTTGATGAAATAAATTATGATTATTGGAAGAGGCTCATTCTCACATGAACAAGAAGAGGGATGGCTCACTCCCATAGGAACTCACTGCCAGGTATTGCATTGATCCAACAATGATATGATAAGTGTCACTGCCGGTTTAAAGCATAATCCAATAGTGATATCATAAGTTTCACTGCTAGATGATGTATTAAACCGCCGGTGACACTCAAGATGTCACTGTCGGGTTATGTTTTAAACTAGCAGTGACACAAGATATCACTGACATATTAAATTTTAAACTGACAGCAACAGTTACCACATAATTGCCAGATCAAGCGTCAACCCGGCAGTGACACTCCTGGATATCACTATCGATTCATGCTTTGACCCGGTTGTGGTAGCGTATTATCACTGCCGGCTCACCTATTAACAGGCATCGATAGGCCACCCACATATTGTTTATTATCCTCTGCTATAGTTTTGCTGAAAGGGGTAATTAATGTGGTGAAAGGGGTAACCGGACCTCTATAAGAACCAGATCTTTTTGGTGCTTGAAATAAAGCACGTTGGCATCAAAAATTCGTGTGGCTCAAGATCTGAGTTCTTGTTGACTTCTTGTTTCGTTTGGTTTTTCCTCTCTCAGACCCCCTTCTCTTGCATTTTGGATGATTTCATTTTTCCAGAGATTTGAGACCGATTGGGGTGGCTAGAAATGTGCAAGGACCTTAGAGGAACATGTTTACCAACTGGTTTGGTTAGATTCCTCATGCGGGCTTTTGAGAAAACTTAAGAAAAGCCCTATCCGGTATGGGGAGTTGCGATTTACGGAGTTGCCTCGATCTTTTGGGGATAGTTTCTAAACTTCATTAGGAACATCTCCACAAATTTTGAGCTCAATCGGAGTTCGTTTGATCGAGTTTTGGCTTTTTCTTTGTTGGCTCAGGCTGCTGAAAACAGGTTGTGCGGAACTTCCATGCCAACTTCGGCACCAGAACAACAAAGTTCCGTGTTCGCGCGCTAAACTTCCACGTTCAAGCACTGAAGTTCTACGGTCTGGTGGGTTGATAAGTGATATATCTTTGGTATGGTTCCGAGGTGTTTCCTTGATTTGCTCTTACTTGCTCTTGTTTTGTGGGTGTCCAGCTGTGCCCAGGAACGTTTTCCAGTCCTTAAGTCACCAGTTGGTTTAGAGGATTTGGTGTCAACTTTTGCTTCATTGTGATTGAAGTTGAAAGCTCGTTTTTGGGTTTTGAAGTGTTTCAGCGTTGAGCTTGGTTTTCTTCTGCTGTGAGTGTCCCGCTGTGTTCTTCGATCATCATTGAAAACATCGAGCCACCAGTCCAACAGTAGAAACGCTGGTCAGCAGCCAGCCCCTAAACCATACCAGTATGATTCACGATGAAGAATGCACATAAGATAATTGACGTTTGACAAAGTTCAGCACGAGCACGTCATAAAATAATAGTTGTTACATCGAACAAGCAAATCAAACTAAGCACACATGTCCTGAAAGCATGAATGAAGGAACTAAAGGTATGAAATCAATTGGCACACAGCTGAGAAAGAAATGTGAAAGCAAACACGAAGTTTCAAACAGACGAAGCAATCCAGCAATACTGCAACAGCTCTCAGACTTGGGTTGATTACGAAGAAATCTCCTCGGTTATCATGTGGTCGACGTACTGGCGGATGCACGAGCAGCACTCTCTTTTCGTTCTTCTTCTTCTTCCTCCTGTTCTTTTCTTCTTTCTTCGTCGCCAGGTGGCTCTGTCATGATGATCTTGTCAGCCAATGTCTCCAGCCCCATGGCTGACCAAAGCAGCCAGACATAGGAGAGGAACTCCCCACCATGTCCCAGGCTCCTGGCGTGCAGGTAACCTGAGCAACGGGCCGCAGAGAAGCAGAGCATCTCAACCCACACACCATCTATCACTTGCCACCTGTCATCTGCCCCAAGGGCCTCGAGCGCCTCAGCTATCTTCTTCGCATTAATCAGCAGATGGCTGAACTTGTTGTCACCTTGATTCGACGGTGGTAAGGTACGAATACACTGAGCAATACCTTGCACCTTACTGGGGACGCATTTGTTCTCACTTGTCTCCAAGATGGCTGTGATGATGTGGTCGTTGGCTATGTTGAAGAGACCTGACCTGGCACCGGGCACCAGCATCTTAGGACGGATGAAGAGCAGGTAGGCCATGTACTTGGATATCGTCCTTGAGAGATAAGCGCTGTGCTGCCGAGTCTTGTTGTTGTTGGCGCTTGAGCCTTCATCTCCTCCTCCTCCTGCTGCTGTTAACATAGCTTTATCCTTGTAGTAGCATAGATCCGTCGCCACATGCCACATGAGGACGCTTTCGTCGAATGGCGCCATTAAGCTTGAGGCCAGATCACTCCATATGGAACCACGGTCAGTAGTGTCCATCTTGTGTTTGTACTTGTTGAGTGCCCACTGGCCCCTGAGATTGTTGAATCCCCTGTAAGATATAGGGCCATATATGTAGCTGTTCCACCCATCCTTGATGTGCTTGCGCACACGGTCAGTGATGTCTCTGGCCGCAGGCTTCTGCTTGACATGCCAATGCTTAATGATGTACTCCCGTAAGAGGTAGGGCCACATGAATCTCCCAGTGGCCTCCTGGTAGGCACAGAATGACATGAGGCTGCCCTGGGAAACCATTTCATGCCAATTGACACCAAACGTGCGAAAGAAGGGCACGAAAGGGAAGAACTCATGCATAGCAGTGAGACAGAAGAGCATGTATGTGACCCAGACGTCATTGAAGTCATAACCACCCTTTTGGCTCTTGGCGAAGAGCACCACTGACGTCAAGGTCAGGAATGGGAGCGATAGCTGCAGGAATGCGCCGAGCAGAGTGATTGTTACCCGCCGTTGGGTGTAGAGGATCAGAAATGTGTTGTAGATGCACTCCTGAAGCAGCTTGTATGAGTCCGTGTCGCTAAACAGGAGGAAGAATTTCAACTCATGGAGCCGATCAGAATATGGACGAGGCACGTTCACAAACATCTTATATAGGAAACTGACAGGTGTGAAAACATATTGCTTATTGATTTTCACACTCCTTTCGGCCTCGTCATGGTGCTGCTTTGCGCTTCTCACGAATTTTCCAAGAGGAGTCACATCTTGTCCGATTTCCACGTTTCTCCAATCTGATTCTTCGTCTTTTTCAATGTGATGAGCCCCTAATCCTTCTGCTGCTGACTCTTGGGAAGAACTTTCAGGGTAAAACCATTTCTCCAAATCATCTTGACTTTTAATATCCATCAAATAGGTTGTGCACACTCTCCACCACCGACCAATCATTCCTTCCTTCTGCTTCCTTCTATCCATCAACAAAGCTGAGGAGGCTAGCATGTTGTTGAAGCTAGCTCGCTTGAGGGACCATGGCTTGTAGCTGAACTTAATGATGCCAACGACAAAGAGCAGGACCGCCGCATTTAGCAGCTGCCTCTCGCCCGACCACCAGTTGCAGAAGACGTACAGAGCGACCGCCACCTGGGAAATTACAGAAATTATTCATGCTCTGAATTATTATGACGAATTACAATAATAACACCAAGCTTGAGACGAATTATTCAAGCTTGTTTGAGCAATAATCAAAATATGTGTTAAGAGAAAAATATTTCATTGTACTATAAATAAAGTTGTATGCCCGCGTATTGGGCAGCAGTGTTACATTAATTAGCAACATTATGGCGTGTCAAACTCGACGGAGAGCATTGCGTCCATTTTGAACAAATCTTACCTGGGAGACCAGGGTCATGGCGTGCCGCTTCCACAGCTCGTTGTCCTCCAAGCTGAAGGCACTCATTGTCGTCTGCCCGCCGAGGTGGATGAGGAGGACAGGCGCCCAGAGCACCTCCAGGTCGCTACTGCCACCGCCCCGGCCACAAGCCGACCGCTGCCTCTGGCGGTTGAAGAGAGTAGCCAGGGCGTAGATCGCCAGGGCATCCCCGCCTACATACGCTGACCACACCAGGAACCTCAAGTTGCGCAGCTTAGGAGACCTGCGCACCGAATAGGCGAAGTAGAGGCTCATGTAGACGAAGAGGCTGCCGAGCACCAGAACTCGCATCTGCCACTCCTGCCACCAATGCACAGCATGGGAGAGACCCATGCTTGGCATGTTTGCCCGCGGTGATGTTTGTTCTCTCTCGCACGCGCCGCCGACCTCTAGCTTGAGCTCTGCCCTGCTGCCTAGTTACAACAAGCCCCAAGGCGTACGTCAGCATGCAAACGACAACTAGCGCTTGCCTTGTCTATATATATGTGTAAAATATTTTTACTATTAATTAGTTTTCAAGGTGCGGGCCGGTATACGTAGCATTAGTTACTGACACACGATATAAATGGTGAATATTAGCCATCAACGGGTGCTCATACTATGCATGGCCTAGTATAATCTCAGCACCATAAATAAAGGTGGCATATATAAACATTAGAAATGGGTGTTTATTAATACCTACAACTAATAAATAATAACTTATGATTGTTTGCACTCTCGATCTGTATTCATTTTCTAACCTATATATTAAAAGAAAATATTTTTCATGATTGCTGAAACATGATGTATATATTTATTGTTCATAAAAGCATGTTTACTTAAGTCAATTTTTAATATCTGCTATTATTAAAAGTAGGTAGTGTAGAAATATATGTGATTTAAATATTTCTTGTATATAATATATAAGGCGTTGATAATTTAGATGCAGATTGGTGTGGATATTTTAGTTTTCTTAATCATGTTAGAAATGGTAATTTAGTGCAAATATAATTTAAGGGATTATGTAGATTGTCCATCATAATTAATATGGATGAGGCTCTAACTAACAATAGCAAGATTGAGTTTATCTTAAAACAGCTAACAAGCAAGAGCAGAAATCACATGTTGTCTCCCCATTAACGTAACTTTTGCTTGTTCCTTGCGTGCGGTAATCATCATCGAAGGTCCACGTCTTTAATTACCTTTTTCTTTAAGAGATTTTTTTTGCCACTTGATTTCTGATGCTTTAATTTTGATAAAGATGAACATATCTTGTCTTACATATTCTATAAGATTATTACGTTCCGCATGGTAAACTGAGACCCGCACTTCTGGATGAAATAATAATCAGATGGAAATGGACAAATAGTTTGAATCTTTTGAAAATATAAATATATTAAAGCTTTCACTGTTCTGCATCAAAGTCCTTTACTGTTTTGCATTGGATGGGTAACGTGGCTCTCCATCATCTTTCTTTCGCCCATCCAAAGTCCACCAGTGCATTAGCTATGAGTCCCTTGGTTTTGACAACAAATGCATCAAGCGATTGATCGGTGACAGGTACCACATAACCAATGCTGAGATTCTTTACGCCTCAAGCAACGGACAATGCGCTACGCCCATTTGAAGTCCCGGCCGGTTCCCATGCGCAAGGCCTCCTAGTGGACTGACCGTGGTAATTGGCGGTCCCACCGTGAGGGACTGGCTTGTGGGGCCGAAGCCCAAAAGCCTCTGCCGCTTGATCCATTGGCTAAAGCCTACCTACACCGGACTAGTCTGGTCCTAGCAGTCCGACTGCCCTTCTGGCTGGTGCAGCCGTGAGGATCAGCATCAACCCGTCTTTCTTGCCTACACCTTCTACTTTACATCTTTTTGTTCCGGGTTTTTTCATCTTTACTTCTTGGACTCCTAGCTCCAATTTTAGGTCTTCAACAAGGGCTTCAATTATCTTACTTGAGGTGTTGATCATCCAGTTCTTAACTCTGCCTTGGCCCAAGTCCACTTTGTATCCTACTGAAGTGTATCACATATGCTAGCAAACAATATTAGTCCAAATGGTCATCTTGATCGTCAAACATCAAAATGCAAACTTAATGGCTCATAGGGTCTATTTTCCTTACTTGAATCAAACTAAAGCTTGATTGCTCAACATTCATATCAAGAAGATATTCAAGCAAGGATCACAATATTAAAGAAATGATTTTTAATGTTGATTCAAGATATGATGTGATGACTTGATGGCTCGATAAGGTGAAGATAGCAAGGAAAGGGCTTCTTTGAACTAAGCGAAGGTGAAAAGCAAGAGATGACTTGGCAAACGAGGTACTGTGGCCAATGCGAAGAAGAGAGTAGTTGCATTGAGTCGAAGTACTAATCAAGCTATAAGAAGTCATATTGTGTTTCAGATCAAATCATTAGTGAAAGTAACTTTGAAGCCATGAATTGAACTCATATATGTTGAAATGGTTCAAGTCACATGCTCAAAGAAATGAGACAAATGATTAGAACCCCCTTATGAAGAGATATTGAGAGAAAATAGCTAGCATATGAAGATACTGAAGGCTTAAGTGGTTGAAATGGTTGTATTCTCTTGATCTTAAGGATACGTATGTCGTACTATCAAGGAGGATGCAACACTAGTCATAGACAAATCTCAAGTGCATGCAATATACTCAATTCCTCTTCAACACTTAGCAAACTTGTTAGACCTTTAATTGCTTTGTCACTAAATCCACCAAAACCCACTAAAGGGCTAGATTCACTTTCAAGCATCTCCAACAACACCTGCCGTGCTACCTCCCCTAGACTCCTAGGACCCTCCTCCCACTCGACAAGCTCGATGCACTGCTCGAGTTGTCCAAGGAGCACTTGCTCCTAGAAGGACTTGTTTGGCGAGGCCAAAGGTCCACTGGGCTTGCCTCGCGGGGAAGCGCCCTAGACTCAATATGTTGACCTCCCCACTGTTTGACGAGCTGTCCAAGATGGAAATACAGGCCTTTGCCACCCGCATCACCTTCGGGACATGCCGGAACAACCTCCGACGCCTACTGCTACCTCGCAACGAACTGCGTTGGCCTCTTCGCATGCATCTTGCCCTTCCCGTCACATAAGCCTTACGGCTTCCCACCATCCTTCATGGATTTGTCTTCAGCCTAGGCTCCCATTTCCTTCGGCCAATCAGGTTACTCAACACCTAGAAGATCGAATATTTGATTCAACCTTCACCGATCAGGAAGTTCGGCCACATATTCCGTACCTCAGCGGTGGTTGTCTCCCCAAGAAGCTCCGCAGTCTCCTATTGAACAAGGGCCATGACCTTCTTCAAGCCTACCTCTAGGCACATGACAAATAAACGGCATCCCACCATGCCCACAAAAATTGATATCTAGGCACTTGATTCTGTAATCCCTGTACCTTTGCTCCATCACAAAGAACCAGGCCACAAGAGCCTGCACCTTTGTCCCATGTGCATTAGTATTGTGACAACCGTTGCACTGCTTCTTCCATGCTATGAGAAGTCTGAGTAACCATGGGCTTAGCTACTACTGCACCAAGGGGGACCAGCTCACCAACAAGACTGGTATGATCCTCACTCAAACCCCCCGCCTTGTGGTTTGCTGCTTCACCTTGTAATAGAACAATTGCCTATGCCACTGCTCCGTCCACTTGTTCCTCTAGGTCTGAACTGTAAAAACAGTGCCACCCAGGCAAATGGTAAGTGAGTGCCTCGTCGTCGATGGTACCCTTTCTGCCTTGATAATGCATACTGTGCAGGTGCAGAAAAGCGTTGATATCCATGGGCACTCCTTGTGATAGACAGGCCCACAAAACCACCCTATAATGAATTTAAATCATGTTTGTTTTCACCTCCACCGCAATCGGATCACACATAATTGGATACCGCACCATACAAATTTGATACCCCTATCACCCTTGCATAGATTGTCATCTTCATTGTGGCTCTTAGCCATAGCGCCACATCGTCACGCCCCCTAATGAAGACGACGCTCCTCCTCCTCCCCCTTCCCCCCACCTCATTGCTATCCTCAAGCATGATACACCCACATGGATTTGATGCCATTGAAATCCTACCTTCTATTGGTGCTTTGGGTGGGCTCATTACTGGATGGAAAAGTAATGTCTTCAATGGACAACTAGTTTTTCAGAAAAGTTACGCTATCACTATAAAATTTACTGCCAGGCACAATAATGATTCTTGGTTCCTTAGTAATGTCTACGGTCCATGTTCACATGATGGCAAAAGAAGTTTTATTCAGTGGCTCAAGCACTACACAATAAGTGATGACGATAACTGGTTAATAGTAGGAGATTTCAATCTGTTGAGGAAACCAGGGAATAGGAACAAGCCTGGTGGAGATGTTAATGAAATGCTGATGTTCAATGATGCTATAAGTGCCCTGTGTCTGATAGAATTACCTTTACATGGAAGAAAATTTACTTGGACAAATAAATAGCCTTCTCCACGAATGGAAAGTTAGACTGGTTCTTCACATCTAGTGCTTGGACAACCAGTTATCCTGACACATCTGTTAGCACACTTGTAATGCAGATCTTAGATCATTGGCCCTGCAATATAACCATCTCAACTTCCATCCCAAAAGGACAAGTCTTTATGTTTGAAAACTACTGGTTCCAACATCCATCTTTCTTACAAACTGCACTGCAAGGTTGGGCAGAAATTAATAGTCAAGTTGATAAGGCAAAGCCAATCACTCCAAGTTCAAAAATCTAAGGAAAACATTAAGAAGTTGGCAATAGAAACTCTCTGGTCTCAAAAGAAACATAAATAATGTCAAAACCATTCTATCTCTCCTAGAAACAATAGAGGAATTTAGAGATTTGATAATTGTTGAATGGAATTTCAAAGAAATACTTAATGCAAAATTAAACCAGCTACTAGTGCAACATAGAATATATTGGAAAGAAAGAGGCAAGATCAAGTGGGTCAAAAAAGGTGACACTAGGACCAAGCTTTTTCATGCAAATGCTACCCTCAAACACAGAAACAACCTGGTAGCACAACTGTAGAAAGGCAATGGAGAAATAGTGATTAATCATGCTAAAAAAGAAAAAGTTATGTGGGATGCCTTTAAAGATAGACTGTGACAATCTGATTTCACTCTCGTGGCCTTCAATCTTAGCTACTTCCTGGTTACTAACTCTGAATTGATTACCAACTCTGAATTGACATGACTTGAAGATCCCTTCACAAAAGATGAGATTGACTCTGTAGTGATAAATTTGCCTAATGATAAGGCGCCAGGCCCTGATGGCTTCAACAATGAGTTCATCAAAAGGTGCTAGCACTTCATCAAGTATGACTTCTATGATCTTTGCTTTGCTTTCCAAGATAATGCAGTCTGCCTTCAGAGTATAAATGATTCCTACATCACACTTATCCCCAAAATTGGTAGAGCCCAGTAGGTTGAAGATTTCAAGCCAATATCTTTATTGAATTGCTCTATTAAGCTGATCACAAAATTGATAGCAAATGCAGATTGTTATCCTTCAGTTGGTACACCAAAATCAATATGGCTTTATCAGAACAAAAACTATCTAAGATTGACTCGCTTGGTCATTTGAGTGCCTTCATCTTTGCCATCACTCAAAGAAAAAAATCATAGTCCTAAAATTGGACTTCAAAAGGCCTTTGATAGAATAGAGCATAAGGTTATTCTGGATGTCATGACACGTAAGGGCTTTGGCAAAAGATGGAGATCCTGGATTGAAGCAATTCTTAGCTTTGGTACTTCTGCTATCACTAGTACAGAAATAATTTTGTGAGGCGCTGCCCTTTTATTAACCGTGGTGGTCACAAAATTCAACCGCCACTTAGCATGCATAGATTTACTGTGGCGGGTGTTTTTTATTTACCGTGACGGTTATTAACCGTGGCGGTCACCTTAAATCAACCGCCATGGTAGGTTGCTCTTAAGGCAACCGCCACGGTTAATGGTTGCAAACAGAAAATAATTCATAACTTTTTCATATGAAATCGGATAAAGATAAACTTTATATCAAAATTGTAGCTCTCGACGAGATCTAAAACTTTTTTAAATGGGCTGCTGAGAGGATTCTGAGATGTGTGTTTTAATACTCGTCAATATTATTGGACTTGTAAATCTGTTACCAATTTTGATAGATATATCTATATGATATATACAAATGCTGAGGGCACTGACTATTGTCTGCTAACTGTTTGAATTTGCTTGGTCCCTAGATAATTGGGTCGCAATCGATTGTACTTAGCATTTTAAAATATCATTTTTGGTCACTTAAAATTGATAAAACAGCAAATATTATTTGTCAAATAATTATTTATTTCTTGGCTTCCATGCCTGCCAGTACTTATCACAACTTTTCTTAATAACCAAGTTAGAATGGTTGATTTGGTGGATAAGAAGAATGTTTGATTTGAAATTTGACGTGAGGTTGTCGGACAAGTAAGTGTTCGAGATGGGATTGTGGCTCGAATTAAAAGCTTAAACGCTAGTCTTTTCTCAAAAGCCAGAAAGAGGTGGAGCAGATAGTTTTTTTGCATTTTTTTGTTAGATTCAAAACCAAAAAAACATTTTGCACTCAATTTCTAAGTATAGAAAGTAGATTCATGCTAAATGAGTTGTAATCTAACCAAATTTATTATGGATTAGAAGGTTGAATTCTATATCCCCCTATATAGTTGTAGGGTCAAGGTAAGTACGGGTTCGGCCAACAATGTCAAAAAAATACTACTATTCTCCGTTTCAACGTAGTGTTACACGTAGTTTTTTGTTTTTAGCTTTTCTTCCCCAGCGTACTTGTTCTTGTCATGATCTCGCTCCATCTACAGCATCTTGGGCTTAGCCTAATAATTTCAAAGTAGGTATTGACACCGACATGGTCCTTTGAATCTTGTACTCGTGGTTGATTGAATATATATCATGTGTTCTCCATGATGTGATTTCCTATAAGATAGAACGTCACCTAGTGCGAAATCCTTGTCGACCATGAATTAGAAGGTTCGCATGTATATGTTTCTTTGTAACACTTTAGTTGTATCATCATTTTGTGTTACTGTAGGGTCTATATTTGTCACATATTTGATATGTTCCATTTATGTGTTACAATATAGTACCATTTTTTAACATTTTGTGACATTAACTTTTGTGTTACTAGAATACTAGTTAGTAACACATTTTTACAAAACAGGTGTTTTGTGTTATAACCTACGTCTGTAACATACAGTTTTGTGTTACTATGAGATTTCATTGGAACACATTGATGAATGTGTTACAATATCCTTGTTCTGTATTAGTAGAAGACATGATAATAAAAGATAAAAGTAGATGTACATTGATTGTGTATTCTCAATCGATCATCACCCTTTATATTTGTAGGGCAGCTGGTCTTCCCGTATAAGAGTCGATCTCATTGTACAAGAGAGGTGAGGCCATATTAATTTTCCAGCTAACATTGCAAGTCCGAACCAACATATTGTTTCCTATTCAATATGGGCCAATCACGTAACGTCTGTTTTCCAATTATTATCGCATCTGCTGAAATCCCTCTCGGATCTTCCTATCTCTTGTCTAATTAATCACCGCATGACGGCATGCAATAATTATTCACCGGCCGAGTCCATTACGCACGGAACTTAGTACTCCGTCTAGTATTATTTCCTAATTCATTTCACGGGCAGCAACAAACCTGGACTGCATGCATACAGCTGGACCACGTGCTGCACCGGATAACCACGCACCGGATGACCACCCCTGGATATGCAATGCCTCCGCCTGGTCTAAGATTTTCTTTTTTTGACGAAAAAGAATTATATTAGATAATAGCTGGGTATATCAACACATTACAATTCTTCTGGATTACACAAATATCTAGAAATTCATCTAAATTGTATCCACGCTGTGAATAGCTCCAGATCTCAAAATCAAACCTGTTTGACGCTTTGTATGGATGACTGCACGGACAAATACTCGGTAACAATTGTTTTCGGCCAGATAGTAGATGCCCAACAGACAGCCAACATTCCTGCAGGCGGAGTTGAGAAACTTCTTCTTCTTCCTTGTGTCTTCCTTTTTCTTCTTTCTGCCACCGAAGAATGAGGAAGACTGATCTGAAAATTATTCTTGCTAGTCCTTCATCGTGGCCAGATCCAACCACAACAAAACGAAGAAGGGACCGGAGAAAATTATTCCATGGCGGCGGCATCATCTCCGCCTTGTTGCTGCCGTTTGAAAACACAAGTCTCCATGTCCGCCATAGATACCGCCTTCATCTTCAACATGTCCGCCATAGAGAAAACGATTTCACCCCACACCCTGGCCGTTGCCGGAGAAGAGCAGGAGGAAGAGATAAATCTCCAATACCAAGAAACTTGGCATGCAGAAACCCTAACCTAAAGACTCAATCTAATAGAAAAAACTTACTAGAAAACAATGGATCCCCACTCCCTCCGACCTCCGGCGATATGCCGAAGGAGTAGGGAGGGGGACCAGCGGTGGAGACACCGAACGGCGGCGGCGGCGGCGGGAGTCACAGGCCGCGAGACACCCTAACCTAATTTTTCCCCGTTGAAAAGAGGGAGTCACCCCGCGTTGAAAAGAGGGAGTCACCCCGCCTGGTCTAAGATGATCTTTCAAGTTTCAACTCAGCTCCTAGCCATGTACTGTATTACTTTTGCTTCTCTCCCGACTTCCATTACGGTACTTAAAATTATTTCCTTCCTCCTCATCCGAATATGGAATCAGAGCCAATGCTTCTTCACTCACGTCATGAATGCCATCACACGTGCTGGACCAGGAGTTGGATTCTATTTATATGCCACGAGTAATACCAGCAGCCGGAAACCTGCAAAACCCAGACAAACTCGTCCATAGCCATAGACAATGGAAACCCCGGCCGGGCGTATTTTCTGGAAAGAGCAGACATGTCTGGCCAGTATAGCAACTTCTATGAATAGACAATGGAAACCTCGGCCGGGCGTATTTTCTGGAAAGAGCAGACATGTCTGACCGGTATAGCAATGAGGCTTGTATGTCTTGGAGCTTAGAACATGAAGACCGACCAGTAATCCTTCACAAACCTTGGTGACGACCTTTCCTTGGATCAATCTCAAGCTTGGTGAAACTAATCCCCAGCAAACTAAGTAACCGGCCAAGCATAATCAAATGCATCCGAATTGATTAAACTAATAAAGCACTAATCACCAACTCAATTTACAAGTCACATTTGGCTATTGGGCGTTTACTCAAAATACAACATGAGCCAAATTTGAGTATCAACAATTTGTTACTTCAATTTGTTACCGATAGCAGCACTTTCTATCTATTTACAATGACGTTTGCGTTCCAATTTCTAAACCAAACTGCGCCACAGTTCGTTATATACGTGTGCTGATGATGGCCCACCTTCTTTGGATATGATGTGTTGGCAATTCCTGCAAGCATATGGTACACAACGTACGAGGTATGACTGATATGTTCGCATGCAATGTTAGTCGTGTTCTTTAGCTTTTAATATAGCATCGGAGAAGCTTGGCTTTCCTATGCTTTAATCTATTAACTTCTTTAAACGTAACTTCTTTAAACGCGTGCACATATTGCTTCTTTCACTGATGATCAACAGTGCTCCTCTCACAGATCGTCCACCACAGATCTACAGTGTGCACATATTAACTTCTTTCACTGTTGATCAACAGTGCTGCTCTCACAGATCTACTGTGGATCTACAGTGCTTGATTTTTCCCCCTTTTTTAAACGTGCTCACTTTCACTATTGCTCAACAGTGCTCCTCTCACAGATCCACTCCATTTTTTTTATTTCTCACTTTTTATTTTTTTTAATCCCCCCCTCCCCCTCCGTCGTTTCGTACTGCATATCATTTCTTTTTCTCTTGGTTGCCTGCTTTAACATATACTACCTTCACATTGAAATAATTTGGTACATAATCTTCGTTTCATTTCGTGTTAAAAGAAATTCGCTACGTAGTAGTTTGCTTTGTTGCGAGAGGAAATTGTAGCCTTCCATGTGCTTGCTCCCGCATGATGCTTTTGGTGAACTAGGTAGTACAGCGCGCTCTGCCGCCCCCGCGCCCCCGCATGATGTACGCACCGCTGTGAGCATCAGTTCGGCTCGACAGGTAGGGGCTTGATTGGATAGATAGATTGGTGCTATATGTTTGGGTGTCTTTGTTGTGTACTCTTTGGCGTTGAGTATCTAGTCTATATAGGGCTTTGTTGTATATACAGGCTTAAGATTGTATAAATATATTAGTAACAATCAGAAATTAGCAGAGACAAAATAGGTAAGCATGTCGACATAAACTATGCTGATCAATTCGGCATGGAAGCAATAGCCGGTATACTAACTGCAAGAGTGCAGATGCATGACATAATTAACATGTTCTACAACAGTGCCAGGTTCTGCGAGGCAGCAGGTAGGGTGACAAAATACTCCGCTAGTCTATCTGGTACAGAAGTGTTCTGAGTCGAAGACGCAAGAAATAGCATCATTGGCCTGGGTGGAACTCTGTAAGTTAAGGTGACCAGAAGTGTTATGGCCCATAAGGCCATAACACTGTCAGGAGCTGTTGCCATATTATACCTGCATATTTAGTTTCATGGCAAAGGAATAACAATATTGAAGAAGAAATTTGAATGTCATTTGGCATACTTAGTTCGATGGATATAGTTATGTTGGGGAGAAGCCTCATAACTGAACTGATACAGAGTGATTTGTATAGGCCCTCAAAGAGACATGTATAGCACAAAAGCTAGAATCAGTATATTAGAAAAAAAAATAAGACTACTTGATTTCCATATAGATAAGTTGCATCAAGAATATGTACACTGAAAAAAATGGCAAACTAAGAAATCATAAAGAGATGAAAGTGTTTGAGTTGTGTGCAATAGTGTACTAATTTTGTTCAGAGGAAGCAGTGAGCTTAAGCCTGTCATCGGACTGAAGCCTGAATCTGAACTGGAGGCAGCATTGAGGAATTTAACACATTGTTAATATTCAAGGTTGGGCACATACAATTGTCAAATATTTAGGCTGTGCAGAGTAAGCAAAAGGATTCTGTATTTGAGGTCAGGTTAACATTTAGTATCCTGTAATAACTAAAACATCAGGAATCCTTACTATCCCAATATGCCTTATTAGGGATCTCAGTGGATCCATGCAAAATGGAGCATACTGTCATATATATCATCAGGACTTCCCAAATGAATTTGGTAACCTGGAAAATAAAATGTGTCAGGCAAAGTAATGAGGGCATTGTAGAAAAATATGTAAAGAGGCTAATTTTACAATAATGAAAGGTAATATATGACAGATAATGTGTTGTAGAACTATATTTTGGGGGTGGGGGTTGCTGCACTTACAAATACATGACGTTTGACCATAAACAAATCAAGCATGCAATCACAAAGATATTGCACATGTGAAATGCATCTGATTAGAAATAATTTTTCCAATGCCAGCCCAATGCGACAAGGGTTTTCCAAATCCATTTATGTTATTAATGACCCCAATTAGCACTATGGTTTGCATCTTTGTAGCTAAGGATAAATAGGAAAAGCAGAGTCCTGCCTCACTTGGTAACTTCACTACCGGAAACGTACTATTTGCCGAGTGCACAAATTTTCGCCGAGTGTATTCTATCGGGAACTCAGCAAACCTCAGATTTGCCGTGTCAAAACAAAAACACTCGGCAAAATTGTCACACGTGGCAAACACCCTATTTGCCGAGTGTTCGCTCTCGGCAAAGAAATGCACACGGCAAGCTCAACATTTTGCCGAGTGTTGGAACTCGGCAAACAAGTACACACGGCAACAATTAACGGGGGCAGCCGCCGTCACAGGTTTGCCGAGTGCTGGATGTTAGCACTCGGCAACCAGGGTGCTTTGCCGAGTGTCTCTTGCATGACACTCGGCAAACCAATTTTTTTTTTTGTTTTTGGCCTCCAATTTTTTTTTTTGTAGCATTCCTACGCTAGCTGGAGCTACATGCTTCAATTTGGAACAATTCTCATATATTTTGGTATATTTCCTTAGTTTATATCATTTTATTGAATTATTTTGAAACATGGTAATTTGAACTGCAAGTGCGTTGGATTATGAAATTTCTTGAATGAAAAAATGGTAGTAATGAAATGGAGTGTTATTTATTTCGGTATCCAGTAACTGACCTGAAATTTCACAAATCTTACACTGCAAACATTACCATTTACGGCCGGCGAATCGTTTTAAAATTGTATTAAATGCAAACGTAGTCCGAAAATTATGAAACTTTTTCGACGAGACCTGATATCATATGTGGATACAAGGAAAAAGATTTGATAAGATTCTGAGCACGTTAAGCCATGTACGGCGCTTGAAAACCTTGGATATCTCCACATTTGATATCAAATATCACATGTGATCGTAGGGGTTTCATGTGCCGTGCATGACCACGTGCTCGGAATGTCCTCAAATTTTTTTCACCGCATCCCCATGTGATATCATGACTCGTCTACAAGTTTCATGAATTTTGGACTAAGCTTGCAATTAATACAATTTTAAAAACGATTCGGCCGCAAGTAAATGATAATGTTTGTCGCGAACATGTACAAAATTTCGGGTCAGTTATTGGATACCGCCATAAATAACACTCCATGTCATTAGTACTATTTTTCATTCAAAAATTTCATATTCTAACGCACTCGTAGTTCAAATGAACACGTTTCAAAAAATTCAATAAATTCAAATAAACTAAGGAAATATACCGAAATACATGAGAATTGTGCCTAATTGAAGCATGTACCTCCAGCTAGTATAGGAATGCTACCAAAAAAATTGGAGGCCAAATTCCAAAAAAAAATTGGTTTGCCGAGTGTCATGCTGGGCGACACTTGGCAAAAAGCTACCTGTTTGCAGAGTGTCAGGTTTTAACACTCGGCAAACTAAGTTTGTCTAATTTCTTTGAAATTTTTAAATTGTTGGCACGGTAAAAAAAAAGTAACGTGGCGGCTTTGTTGAGTGTCAGATCGGAACACTCGGCAAAGCGGGGGGATATGGCTCCCCAGGCCGCGCGCATGACATGCACACGCACTCACTCACCTCACTCGGCCGGCCGCCCAAGCTCCCCAGGACGCCACCGCTCGGCCAGCCACCGCTCCCCGGCGCTGCAGTCGGCCGCCCGCCCGCCACCGCTTCGTTCGCGCGGCGCCGCCGCCACTTCAGCGCCGCGTGCGCCTTCGCCCGCCACTGCCATCGCCGCCCCGCCAAACCGCGCCCGGTGGCCTAGGCTGCAGCAGCGAGGCAGCAAGAAGCCCGGCGCCGCGAGCCAGCAGCAGCCCCGCCGACGCCTCGGCCCCAGCGGCAGCAGCGCCAGCGGCCGTGAGCCGGCGCAGCGCCGGCTGGCTAGGCAGCGCCCGGCAGGCCCGGCTGCTGCGCCCGGCGGCAGGCCCCCCCCCCGCCACTCCGGCGGGCGAGGCGAGCGGCGCCCGGCGCGCGGCGGCTGCGCGCCCCCGGCCGGCCGCTCCCGGCCTCAGCAAACGGCGGCGCCCGCCTCGGCCGCCTCGGCCCCGGCCCGTGGCGTGCCCCCCTCCGCCCGGTCAAGCCCCATTGGTAAAGCGTCGGCGGCGTCGACCCCCGGCAGCGCCCGGTCCCCCGGCAGCGTCGGCGGCGTCCCCCCTTCACCGGTCCGAGCCGCAGCGGGCAGCGGCGCCAGCGGCCTCGACCCCCCTCCGGCAGCGCCCGGCCAACCATGCAACAGCGTCGGCGGCGCGGCCCGGCGTGCGTGCCCAGCGACCGTTCTTGCTTTTTGTTTCTGGTAGTACATTTCATGTTATAATAGTATTAGTGTTAGTAGTCGTAGTATTCATAGTAGTAGTCGACAACGGTGGCGGCGATGGCCATGGTGGAAGCGATAGTAGTAAGAGTATTAGTAGTAGTCGACGACGGTGGCTACGGTGGTCGTAGCGGTAGTGATTGTTGACGGTCATTAAACACCAAATATAATCATCAACTATTGCATGAAATAATATAAAATGGATTACAAAGCATAGTTGTAGGTTTTGATTCTAACGAGTTCCACGAGTTTTGGTATTCTCACTTGTGTTGCAGGAGTATGAAATTTTCCATCAAATAAAAGTATCTCAAATAAGGAATTGGACTGTACCATTGCGACGGGCTCGTCGAGACGATCGAAACAGACATATCATTTGCTATATTTAGAGCCCAGAATCAAGAGATATCAACTCCAGATCGAAACATGCGCCATTGGGCCCTAAAAGGAGCAGGAAAACACACAAACGAAGCTGGGCCCAAGTGGGCTTGGGCCCAGGCCGGCCGGCATCTCCTCCCAGGCCGGCCGGCCTCCCCCTACGGCTTCTCACGCCCATCTTCTGGAAGCTTCTTCCACCGCCTTCAAGGATGCATCTTGACCGTACCTTAAGTCGGTTTGATTAAAGGGCTCACGTTTCTCCCACCGGGCCATAAATACTGGGCCAGACCCCCTCCCTGGGGGCACCACATTACTATGGAGATGTAGAGGTGTCCCTCGAATGGATGACCTCTCATCTCTAGAAAATTAGGGCCAGACTTTCCAATGTAGTAGATTAGTTCTAGTTGAGAGTTAGAGAGAGCGGAGTTACGCTCGGGTTCTAGAGGAGTCTTCAGAGGAGTCGTTAGAGTTTTGGTATGTCTTTATATTTATTCTTGTAAGACTTATGCTTTAATATATTTTATCTTCTCTATTTACTTTTATTGGTTAGTATAGTTGTTATACTTTAGCATAGGATCTCCACCTGTATTAGGTGCTCTAGTTATAGATCGTGACTAGAGTAGTAATCGATAGTGTAGACATGAAGTTTAGGCTATAGGTTACCTGAGATTGCGCCCAATTCTTACGGTTAGTTGTGGTAGCCCCAGAGGTGACAGCTCTGTTAGGCCTTCGTATTCCACCACGCCGGGGTTGGTGTTTCGTAGAGCTTTTGGCAGCCTTCCCCAACTACTTTCTTCTCAGTCTTATTCGAGAGTTGGAAAGGTACTGCTGCTCCAAAGTGCTATTGTGTGATTGCTATATCTATCCATAAATCAGTTATTATAGAACCCCAGTAATAGAGAAGTATTTAGGAACCTTAAACTCTCCCGTTGTCCTCTCACTTTAGCTATCTACTCTTTTATCATAGAATTCTCCTGTGTGTTTGTCTCATTTATTTATAACTCCTATCATTTATCATTTACCCCTTACTCTAGTCTAGTTGGTGTACTAAGTTAGTAGATACATGATGGTGAACTATCAATGTCTTTATCCAATGTTTTCCTGTAGTAAAATATAAATAACGATACCTGGAATACTCCCAGTAAAATGCTGTAATGGTTTTCTGTGCACTTGCGGAATCCTTCATATTTTAATTGTGCATAAGAAATACCAACAGTGATAGTAGTGAGTGTAGTTGTAGTCGACGACGTTAGTATTCAGCGGTGGTACCTGTGCTAGTATTGTGAGTACTAGTAGTCATTAGAACATTGATATGTATCCGCTTGGATTGAAAACATATATGTGGTTGTTGGCCATCGTGCCGTTGCTTTTCGTGCAGGTTTTACGAAACACACCGTACAAGGGAGGTGCTGCCAAAATTTTGTTTGGCATTCTTGTTTTGCAGAGAAGAGCCCGTTGGAGACGAGTCAGTGATTCTCGGTGACCCCGATCGTCTCCCTCGGCGGTGCGGATCTGCCTGCACTGCATCGCCGGGCCACTGCAGCGACCTGCCACGGCCCCGCTAGCCGGACTCCACCGCCACCCAAGGTATAACCTCTCTTTCTGTAGCATGGTCATGCATCGTGTAAACCAGTTAGGCATCTCCCGTTCGAAAGAGATAGGGTTAGAGATATGCTATGCAGGTCATCGCATATCTCTAACCCTATCTGTTTCGAATTGTCTATGTTTTCTGGACAGCCTGAGGATGCGTAGATGGGGTTAGTTTCCATGTTCTGCTTTTGATCAGAGACAGAGTTTCGGCAGCACCTCCTTGTTGTTCTCCGGATACACACACTCCCTGTCGGGACGTGTATTTGGAGAACAGAGTTTCCATGTTCTGCTTTACCAAGTGCACGACACTCGCCAAAACGTTTGCCGAGTGCCCGATAAAAAACACTCGGCAAATCTCTCTTTACCGTTGATTTTTTCACCGTGAGTTCTTTGCCGAGTGTTACACTCGGCAAACCTTTTGCCGAGTGTTTTAGTACGTTTGCCGAGTGCCGTGGACACTCGGCAAATCGTATGTTTCCAGTTGTGAGCCCAACAGTATAAATTTCACTGAAGACACTAATTAAATCAGATACAATGCTAAATATATATAGGTCACTATATATAAAGATCATTTTCCAAAATTTGTAGAAGTTGATATGATATTGCTATGAGAAGGTAACTGAGTCTACATGCTTTGTCAGAGAGATGAAATACAAACATAACCATTTTTCAATTGGACTCCAATATGTAGCAATGTTATAATGGACAGTAATTAAGTTTCCAGATTTTCTAGTATGTCCTTTTTGTAAGCAAATGTAGCTAACATAGATTCATAGAATGCACGAAGGAATGGAAGTATGTAAATACAGAGGTAGGAGCGGGAAGAGGTAGCACCAGAGTTTGACAAAACTGCATGGAATGATCTTCTGCTGCAGGATAACCAGAGTACCACCATCTAAAATCGCAATGTGGCAGCCTTGACTGCCAATTGGTTGACAGAAATGAGAGGGTGCGGTAGGACCAGTAAACAGATCGATCACCAGTTTAAAAATGGCTATGAATATGCTCTGTACCACAGAATATTATTAATGCATATTTCAAGGATATATGGGCTGCCCTATCCATGTCTAGGTATATGATAGCAAATCTTTTGTTGTCACTACATAAAGCATATCCCCGCTTATTTTGAGGTTCACGATGAAAGGTTCAGAAATCAGAATAAGGAGGCCATGTGGGGTGGAATCAAAGTATTTAAACAAAAAAAATGCTGAAGTTATATTATATATGGCATTTACTACTACAAATTGAAACAACTCACTCCTACTAGTACACAGATGATTTTTCTTAGCGGTGGAGTTTGATTTCCACAGGCGGTTTCAGTTAAGGCACGTCTGTGAAAATGAAAATGCGGGTCCCAGAACAAGAACCGCCAATGGAAACATATTTTCACTGGCTGTTGAGTTAAGAGAACCGCCAGTGGAAATTTTCCTTTTCCCTGGCCCCTCCCACTGGCGGTACTGAAAAACGCCAGTGAAGATACGTTTGGAACCGTCTCTACTAATGTTGTGTGTACTAGTGTCCGCAACCAGGCATCACACATCAGCACGTCGAAGGGGGCTGCTTGAACAGTGGGGTGCCTTACCTGAACAGCTTTTTACTTGGCCCATGTGAGAAGGAGGGGAGGGGAAAAAAGAAAGAAAAGAAAAAAGGAACATCTTTATCTCTTCCACTGATTGCGTACGGTCATCGTCTCCGTCTTTTGCCTTTTCTTCTTCCTTGCTTCTCCCAGTTCGGTCTGCCCTGCTTTTTTCCGCATCCGCTATCGCACTCGCCGCTGCTCAGCCTGGTTCGCTCGGATCTCTTGAGCAGTCCCAGCTTCTTTGGCGCTGCGATCGTCGGCGCTGTGTGCCTCGGTCACACCTCCGCTTCGCCGTTCTCTTCTGTCCCCAGATCTCTATTTTTGTTTCCCAAAAATCTCGACGCCTCCGGCAGACCGCTGTCTTTGCGCCTTCCGTCCGCGACCGTCGGGTTTTTAGCTGGTGCGCTCGCTGCCGGCTGTCTGGGTCCGCTGGTCTGACTGCTAGGTCCGTAGTTTCTTTTCTTAGCAACCGTGCAAAACCGCAGGTATGTCGTTATCATTTTCTAGTGTACCACTCATATACAATCTGATCTATCTATAGTTACATGTTTTCCTCCTACCTGTCCATCGCCTGAATCTCGATAAGTCGGCTTTTGAATAAGTGCTGACGTTTAGATATTACAGGGTCTTCACATAGGCTATTCTTCATCAGACCTCCTATTGTCACTACTACAAGGAAGGCCTTTGGTCACTTAGCCAAAATGAACAATAGCTCCGGCAAAACATGCCCCCTGGACTAAAAAGGCCTTTAGTCCCGGTTGGAAATACCAACCGGGACTAAAAGTCCCCTGCCCAACGGCTGTGGTGTCAGGCATGTGCAATGGGGACTTTTAGTCCCGGTTGGTGTTACCAACCGGGACTAAAGGCCAATCTTTAGTCCCGGTTGGTGTCCATAACCGGGACTAAAGGTTTTGTCCCGATCTGTGACAACAGCCGGGGACTAAAGATAGACCTTTAGTTCCAGTTGGTGTTAGGGACCGGGATTAAATCCTTCCCCCCCATATTTGAATCATTTTTCCTCCCCTGGCCGAGCCGCCTGAGCTCACTTCTTTGTTCTTCATGTGTTCTTGCTTGATTTTTACTCACATCTCTGGCTATTGATTCATTTCGTCACTTCGATCTACGGCATCATCCACTTGTTTAGAGGTCACTAGCTTCATCTTCTCAAGTTTAAGCAGCAGCTTTTATCATTTTATGGTGCTATATATGTGGTTTTTTATTTTTTTTCATTTCTACACTATTTTAAACTCCAATCACTTTATCGTTTGAATATTTGAATGATAGTAACTACAATTAGTTCTCTAAAAATTAACTTTTTATTTGAATGATAGTAACTACAATCACTTCTTTATATATGTGGTGTTATATATTAGGGTTTTTTATTTTAATTAGTTTAGAAAAAATTAGAAACTTATAATACTTTAATTTGCAATTTGTGACCAGGTTAATTAGTTAATTATAACTAGTATGCATACCACATTTCATGATTAGTTACAAAAATAGAGAACTTTGGTGTTTTTTTAATTTTGCTTGTTTAGAAAAAATAGAAATAGAGAATTTTAGGTTATTTGTTACTTTCATTTCTGTATAAAAAATTAGAAACTTATAATACTTTAATTTGTAATTTGTGACCGGGTTAATTAGTTAATTATAACTAGTATGCCTACCATATTTCATGATTAGTTAGAGAAATAGAGAACTTTGGTGTTTTTTAATTTTGCTTGTTTAGAAAAATTAGAAATAAAGAATTTTAGGTTATTTGTTACTTTAATTTCTATATAAAAAATTAGAAACTTATAACGCTTTAATTTGCAATGCAGAAAATGACACGTCATTGGATGTACAATGCAGATCGCCTCTGCAAAGAATTCATTGATGGTGTGCATTATTTCTTAAGAGTGGCCGAGGAAAACAAGCGGGATGGATTCATATGTTGCCCATGTGACTTGTGTCAAAATTTGAAGGAATATTCTAGCTCTAGAAGTATTTACTCATATTTATTGAAGTCGAGTTTCATGCCAAACTATATTTGTTGGACCAAGCATGGAGAAACCGGGATAATGATGGAAGAATGTGAAGAAGAATAATTGGAGCCTGACGACATTATTGCTCAATACGGTGACTTCGATGATACAAAGAATGGGAGAAGTGAAGAAAAGGGAGGTGCGAAGGCACACCTGCTGAAGATGATGCAATTGGTGATGTCATTCGTGATGCACGTAAAGATTGCGAAAAGTGAAAAGAGAAGACAAAGTTTGACCGCATGTTAGAAGATCACAAGAAATTACTATACCCATCCGCCCAAGATGGGCGTAAAAAATTGGGTACAACACTTTGGAGTTGTTAAAATGGAAGGCACAGAATGGTGTATCCGATAAGGCATTTGGGCAATTATCAAGATCCAAAAAAGATGCTTTCGCCTAATGAATTGCCCGCCACTACGCACGAAGCAAAACAGGTCGTCTGTCCCTTGGGATTAGAAATCCGTAAGATACATGCATGTCCTAATGACGCATCCATGCACCGTGGCAAGGACTACGAGAATTTAGATGAATGCCCCGTATGTAAAGCATCACGGTATAAGATCGAAGCGAGATGACCCCGCCATATTGAGGGGGGAAGAACGTCCCCAAGAAGAAAAATCCCTACAACGGTTATGTGGTATGCTCCTATAATACCACGTCCGAAACGTCTTTTCGAAACAAGGACCATTGAAAGTTGTTGCGGTGGCACAAAGAAGACCGTAAGGTAGACAACATGTTGAGACACCCTACTGATGGGTCTCAGTGGAGAGCAATAGACAGGGAATTTCCAGAGTTTGCAAAAGACGTAAGAAACTTAAGGTTCGCTTTAAGTACGGACGGTATGAATCCTTTTGGTGAGCAGAGCAGTAGTCATAGCACTTGGCCTGTTACACTATGTATCTACAACCTTCCTCTATGGTTATGCATGAAGCGAAAGTTCATTATGATGCCGGTGCTCATCCAAGGTCCGAGGCAACTGGGCAATGACGTTGATGTCTATCTAAGGCCATTAATTGAAGAACTCCTACTTTTATGGAGCCAAACAGGTGTTCGTGTGTGGGATAAGTACAAACAGGAACACTTCGACCTACGAGCACTGTTATTTGTGACAATCAATGATTGGCCTGCTCTAAGTAATCTTTCAGCGCACAAACAAGGGATATAATGCATGCACACACTGTTTTGATGACCTTGATAGTATATATTTGAAAAAAATGCAAAAGGTCGTGTACCTTGGGTATCGTCGATTTCTTTCTATGAATCACCCAGTTAGAAAGAAAGGCAAGCATTTTAAAGGTAAGACAGACCACCGATGCAAGCCTCGCAACAAAACTGGAGAAGATGTATTTGAGATGGTTAAGGATGTGAAAGTAGTTTTTGGTAAGAGACAGGGCAGCCAACCGGTTCCAAAAGATGCAGCGGGTCATGCACCCATGTGGAAGAAGAAGTCAATATTTTGGGAGCTACCCTATTGGCAAGTCCTAGAGGTCCGGAATGCGATCGACGTCATGCACCTGATAAAGAATCTTTGTGTGAACCTTCTAGGATTCATGGATGTGTATGGGAAGCCTAAGGATTCACTTGAAGCACGACAAGACTTGCAGCGCATGGAAGAACGAGACAACCTGCATCCAGAGAAGACAGATGATGGACGCTAATATTTAAGACCTGCTAGCTACACTCTTAGCAATGAACAGAAAGAAATCATGTTTGAATGCTTAAGCAGCATCAAGGTCCCATCTGGATTCTCCTCTAATATAAAAGGTATAATAAATATGCCCGAGAAGAAATTTCTAAACTTAAAGTCGCATGACTGCCATGTGCTTATGACGCAATTGCTTCCAGTTGCATTAAGAGGAATTCTACCTTCACATGTACGTCTGGCCACTGTAAAGCTATGTGCATTCCTCAATGTAATTTCTCAGAAGGCAATCAATCCACTGGAACTAGCTGCTCTACAGAATGATGTGGTTCAATGTCTTGTCAGCTTTGAGTTAGTGTTCCCTCCATCCTTCTTTGATATCATGACACACCTCCTAGTTCATCTGGTAAAGGAGATCAATATTCTTGGTCCTGTGTTCCTACATAATATGTTTCCCTTCGAGAGGTTTATGGGAGTCCTGAAGAAATATGTTCACCAACGTGCTCGGCCAGAAGGAAGCATCGTAGAGGGCTATGGGACAGAGGAGGTCATTGAGTTCTGTGTTGAATTCATTCCTGAACTTGACCCAATTGGTGTTCCTGAATCGCGACACGAGGGGAGACTGAGTGGAAAGGGAACACTAGGAAAGAAAACATACATCGGTATGGGGGACGATTATTTCAATAAAGCGCACTACACGTTCTTTCAAAACTCATCCGTGGTGGAGGCGTATGTCACGAAAACACAAGGACTTTCTACAATCCCAGCCCCCGAGAAGAATGAAGCTTGGCTTATGCGTCGGACATGAACACTTTCGGTGATTGGTTACTGAAACGAATGTCGTGGTAATGACTAGATTGATGAGCAAATGTATTTGTTGGCTAGGCAACCATCATGGCACATCCTCACGCACAAAGGGTACGAGATAAATGGAAATACATTTTACACCTTAGGCCAAGATAAAAAAAAGCACGAACCAAAAAAACATTGGGGTTCGCGTAGATGCCACAGCACCGAATGGAAATGTAGGACAAACAAATTATGGCCGCATAGAGAAGATTTGGGAACTAGACTACGCACCTAATTTTAAAGTCCCTTTGTTCCGATGCCAATGGGTGAAGATTACCGGAGGCGGGGTAACAGTTAACAAAGATTATAGAATGACAACAAAGTGGACCTCAACAATATTGGTTACAAAGGTGAACCATTCGTCCCTTCTTTGCTGATGTGAATCAGGTGTTCTATGTGAAAGACATGTCTACAAAAACGTAAGAGAGGGAAAAATGACAACAAATCAACGAATGAGCCAAAACGCCATATAGTTCTCTCTCGGGAAAAAGAAACATTGTGGGAATTGAGGACAAGTCGATATTTCGAAAGATTATGAAAGGGATGACCGAATCACGCCTTTCAATGTGACCAAAGATCCGAGCATCCCGATAAATGCCGAGGACACTCCATGGTTACGTCAAGATCATGACCATGGAACATACGTCAAAAAAGAAGATCACTACTGTGCCCGCCTAATAAATAGAGTGTATTAGAGATTGTGTATGTGACAATTGTAACTTAAGATGTTTATATTAGCTTTTTTTATTTTATATCATTTCAAATAATGAAATGACTTCAAGTATTTTTTGCTAAGCATGTGCACAGTAAGAACTTGTGGGAGACCAATTTAGCATTAGAAGAAGAAAAAATCTTTAAAAAAATAATCCGATGTAATGGTGAATATCACATATATCACGATTTTGGAGATAAATGATGATAAATGAACAAAATCTACGTTTAAATAATGCACAAACAAATTTCCCCGTCAAAAACACCCACTTTAAGATATTTCAATTAAGTAAGACATTTTTGCATTAACAAAATACTAATTATTTTTTATATTTATGTTTGCTATTATAAGGGATGAAAAGATTTTATGTTCCCAAATTTATTATGTAAGTAATTAGACAAAAAAGAAATGGAACTGTTATTTTTTAACAAATTAATACCTATTCTTTTATTTACTATGCAATTAACAAAATTAATCTAATTATTGTAAGCATAAATAAATAAGAAACGGTAATTTAAACTGCTGTGTGCCAAATACACCTTTAGTCCCGGGCCACAATCCCAACCGGGACTAAAGGTGGCCTTTAGTCCCGGTGCCGACCACGAACCGGGACTAAAGGTTGGACTTTTTAGTCCCGGTGCATATCACCAACCGGGACTAAAAGGTCTTCGATCCCCGTTGGTGGTACGCACCGGGACTAAAAGTGGCCGCATGGTATTTAAGCCAACAACAGTCGTCTTCCTCCTCCCGGATCGACGTTGCCCTAGCCTAGCCGCCGCTCCCCCCCGTCGTCTCTCCCTCGTCCCGAGCCCGGGGCGCGCCGCCGCCATCCCTCGTCCCGAGCCGAGGCGCCACCGCCCTGCCTCCTTCTCCGGCGCGACCCGTGCGCGCCGTCGTCGAAGGAAGGCGCCGCCGCCGCCTCCTCGCCCGGCCCGGCTGCCCTCCTCCCGAGCTGGCCGCCCGGCACCTCCTCTTCTCCGGCCGGAAGGCCTGCTCGCCGCCGTCTCCCCACCGTTCCGGTGGCCAACCGTCTGGCGCCGGCCGCCTCCTCCTCCTTCTTGGCCAGGAGGCCCCGCCACCGTCACCCGCCGTCAAGGGTGGCGCGCCGCGCCATGCTGTATGTGTTGTGTGTTGCGTCGGCCATCGAGTCGATCGCGGTTGTGCGTCTTTGTGGACGGCCATCGAGCCGCGGAATGCGTGTATGTGTGTTGTGGTGGCCGGCCATCGAGCCGAGAGCATCTCCATGCAAGACTTGGCGAGAGAATGCAAGCACATACGTGATGAGCGATAATCGTGGCGAATCGAAACAATTCATTTTATTCGAAACCCTAACGACGTCCTAACGACCTAGCGGCGACCTAGCGAACCAAGACACGGCGACCTAGCGAACCAAGACACGAAGACCTAGCGATGACCTAGCGGCGACCTAGCGAACCAAGACATGACGACCTAGCGATGACCTAGCGGCGAATCGGACGAACCAAGACACGACGACCTAGCGGCGACCTAGCGACGAACGGGATGAACAAGACACGGCGACCTAGCTACTTAGCGATGACTTAGCGACTTTATATATATGATGTCAAGTAACTTTTAATATAATTAAACACCTGACTCAATATAATTAACTTTATTATGTAATATATTAATAAGGTCTTGTAATATTAATGGTACTTATTAATAAAATCTTCTAATATTAATGGTGCTTTAATATTTTAATTTAATGTCTAGTAACTTGATTATTTAATTTAATGTCAAGTGACTTTATTATGTAACTTTATGTAAAGTAACTTTATTAATGGTACTTTTAATTAACTTTATTAACATCCTCATGTAATATCTAAAGTCTTGTAATATTGTAATATTTTAATATAATGTCAAGTAAATTCATTATTTAATGTAATGTCAAGTGACTTTATTATGTAACTTTATGTAAAGTAACTTTATTAATGGTACTTTTAATTAACTTTATTAACTTTATTATGTAATTTCTAAAGTCTTGTAATATTGTAATATTTTAATATAATGTCAAGTGACTTTATTAATAATAGTCTTGTAATATTATGTGAAGTAACACCTAACCCAATTTGCAAGTAACTTTATGTAATTAACTTTATTATGTGATTTTATTATGTCAAGTAACTTTTAACACTTGATCCAATTTGCAGAAATGGCCGATCCGAATGACAACATGGATGATGCAATGATGGACCTAATCAACAAATGGCGCCAATCCAAATCCCCAAGGTGAAGATGATGGGAGTCGAAGATTTTGCTGATTATGAAGAACTTGTGGGAGACAATCCCGATAAGGTCTATCTACAATCTAGTATATATGTATATACATAAAATTAAAATGAATGGCATTTGTATAAATATATTTATACTTGTTTGTGTAGCCCTCTGGATCGGCGACAACTTCCGGGAAGAGTAGAAAAGTGCGAGGCCCGAAGAAGCCGTTGGAGGGTCGGTACATTCTGTCGGAATTCGATGAGGGTACAGGCCAAGTACTTGGGGCAAATTCTAAAAAATTTATTGCGCACTGTGGGTACCTTGTAAGGGGCAGGATCCCGATCAGTGCTCGTGAATGGAGGCAACGGAAAGATGACCCTAATATTAGTTTTGTCTCAGATCGTGATAAGGAATTGATTTGGCTAGATATCCTTCAACATTTCACGCTCGATACACAGGATGAAGCTTTGAAGGAGAAGGTTAAAATCTGGGCTATGCAGAAGATGGCCAAACAATTTCAGGCTTGGAAGAAGAAACTGTACAAGACTTTTGTTGCACATGACCGGACACCGGATTTCACCAACAAGGCCTACATCAAGTTGAGGCCTTTTTGGGATGAGTTCATACAGTTTAAGAACTCAGATGAGGGTCAGGCACGGATGATCAAGAATCAGGAAAATGCTAGACAAAAGCAATACCACCATCACTTAGGTTCAGGTGGCTACAGGACTGCTATTCCTAAGTGGCAAAGACTGGAACAGGAGATTCTTGACAAGGGGATCAAACCAGAATCATCACTGACCGGCCCGAAGCGCCAAGTATTGGTTCTTCGGTCATGGGGAACCCTGGACCTAGAGACCGGAAAGGTAGTGTACGGCGAAAAGCTCCAGAGAGTGGGACAGAGAATGGCCTATGCCCGAGGATTAGCTGAAAGTGGCACCTGGCAGCCAAATAAAGAGAAGGATGAGCTGACATACGCCCTGGAGACTGCTGAACACGGTGGGCGAACAAGAGGCTATGGGGAGGTATCGTGGGAGCATGGCTTCCCTAAAGATAGACCGACTTATAGAAGCCGCCAAAGAAAGAAGGAAGAGGAGGCAGTGCGGTTGCGTAGGTTGGAGGCAATGGTAATGGAGTCACACGAAGCGGCTCGTGAAACGATACAGCGAGAGAAAGCGCTTGAAGAGAGAATGAACGAGGAAATCAAAAGGCAAGTGCAGATGGCAGTAAGTTCTATACAAAGGCAAACTGCATCAGAGCCTGGAGTCAACATTAACCCCCCGGTCAGTTGAAAAGCAGTTGCGCTTCCACGGAGATGCCAACTATTCAAGACGACGTGGGGCTGCGCTTTCCGGTGGATGACGTCACTGAACCTCTGACAACATATGAGCTGCACATTCCACAGGGGACTGCCACAGTCATGGTTGCTGTCGGTGTTGTAACTCCTATCGACCCTACGAAGACACCAAGAATCCATGGGGCAATAGTTCCAGCTGGATATGCTAGTGTCTCGGTGGATAGAGTTGTCAGAGGCTTCAGTAATGTGCAGCTTGAGATAGAAGGAGGTGATGGAGAGAAGACTCTAGGAGAAGCAGAGAAGACATTCATTTGTTGGCGCAAGCGCAACATCATTATTCCTAGGGCATCACCTAGTAGTCTACCACCACCTCCTCGTCATGAACCTAACCCTAGGTGCGGATGAAACTTGACGATACATTTATTCACTAACTTTATTTTGCATTCCCTTAGTTAGCGGTTTACTCATATACCTCATTGGTTTCACAGGTGGTCACCAACATGTCATAGTGCTGCGGGTGATGACGAGGCAGTGCAAGACACGGCTGCATCGCCTCGGGCTCCAACGCCACCACCTCGGGCTCCAACGCCACCACCTCGGGCTCCAACACCGCTACCTCGGGCTCCAACACCGCCACCTCGGGCTCCAACGCCGCCAACTCAGTCTCCAACGCCGCCACCTCGGGCTCCAACGCCGCCAACTCAGGCTCCAACGTTGCCTCCTCGGGCTCCAACACCGACACCGGCTGCCCCATCGCCTCCACGTCGGGCTCCAACCCCCCTACCGGCCGCCCCATCACCTCCACATGTGGCTCCAGCGCTAAAACCGGTGGACCCACCCTTAAAGAAGAGGCCGGCCACACAATCAAATGTGTCGGCCGCCCCACCGCCAAAGAAGAAAGCCTCCGAAAAGAAACAAACTATCATTCCTAAGAAGCTGTCCTATGAGAAGACTGCCGCAGAACTAGATGCTTCGGTAAAGTCGATGTGGACCGCTTTCTTCAAGAAACTTAAGGCTGAAAAGAGAATCCAAGCGAAACCCCGAGAAGCCATACCTCTTACTACGGCGGAAGATCTACGGCAAAGGGTTCGTAATCAACAAAAAAAGAGGCATGAAGCTCGAAAAGAATCATCATCTTTATCGGATTATGATCGCACTCTAAGCAAATCCATAGAAGAAGAGAAGAAGAAAGAAAAAAAAAGCACGCAAGGGTGTAGCACAGCTCGGGGGAACAATCAAAGCAATTAGTGCCCCCGCTAGTAATTGGGAATGAATATGGTTCAAACATTGACGTGCTAGACCAAATACAGATACCGCAGATTTGAACTATGATGATCTTGACAAATTTTTTGCGGAAACTGGTCTTAGCTTAGCCCAAATGATCGCTGGGGCGCCAATTGAAAGTGCTTCAGAAATTGATCATTGGCAGAAGGAATATGCATATGGCAAGAGTCTATACAACCCTACGGCCCTCTGCAAACTTAGAACGCAATTGTACTTGCTAAACCAGTGGTACATTGCAGCGTGTGGCAGAAAAACGGATGACTATATTTGCGTCCGAATTAGAAACCATCATTACTTCCATGGTGATGATATTATTTATGTTCAATTTAATGAGCTACACCAACTATGCCACATGGACGCTCTGGACAAATCTCTAATCAGTTGCTTCTGTCTGTAAGTGATTCTTTCTTTTAATAATGTCATCAGAACTTATCATGTATATGTATAACTAATTACAGAAACCCGCTATACATATGCAGAAACATGATGAGAGACCTCAGAGTTAGAAATGACAAGGAGATTAGATTTGTGGATCCATATGTTATATTCAAAGACCCAAAGACCCTGTATGTCTTATGGAGAATTCAAACGGAGAGAAATCTACGGAGGTTCTTGATCAACCAAAAGGACAAAAGATATATACTCTTTCCCTATAACTTTAAGTAAGTGTTGTTATCGTGTGTACATTCTATTTAACTAATTAATCAGATCAGTATGAAGATATATAATTATTTTACCTACACACAAATGCAGCTTTCATTGGATACTAATTGTGATTGATCTCTGGCAATGTCATTTGGTTATCTATGACTCGTTGAGAAAACCACAAGAAGATTACCAAGAAATGATAGATATTATCCAAGGGTAACTTCAATCTCTAAATATTAATTTCTACTCTTTAACTCGGTAATAGATAATTAATAATGATCGTTTTATTGCTAGGGTTTGGGCTTGGTTCGTGCAGACACACCGTCCAGATTTGAAAGCGCCACTTTCAAAGCCTATCCTACTTCAGTGGGTTCTACGGCAGACACCGGGCAACAATTTGTGTGGCTACTATGTGTGCGAGTTTCTGACAGTCTATGCCAAAAGAACTAATCTAGAGCACCTAAAAGTATGTAACATGTATATATAATAAGTTCATTTCATTTATTTGTTCTATTTAATAAATCTTATTCATACCTCTAACTTTTTTCTTTAATGTCTATTAAAGGAGACGTGGCTGAAGGAAAAGGTGTTGGATGCGGTCCGCCTAAAAAGAAATTCAGAGACAATCGCAGGATTTCTTAACGACCAAGTCCTGAATCCCGACGGCGAGTGCTACTTCAACCCCGAGGAGCCAATAAAACCAAACCAAGATGATCATTTGTACGATGCTTGAGTGACGGAGATAAATTGTATTGTAAATACTTTATCCGTGATGCATATGTGTAAATATTATATTATGGACCTATAGATATGTATAATATATATATATAGTGTTATATAGTATATTTATATGTAATGCTCTAAATTATATAAATTATAGGTGCGCGCGTTTACATAAACTAGCAAAGTGAACAATATGCATTCGAAAATAATAATATAATTGTAAACCTAAAAGGAAAAAGAAAAAACTCTTTAGTCCCGGTTGGTAACACCAACCGGGACTAAAAATGGCGGCCAGGTGGCACACCCTGGCGCACCGTACCTTTTAGTCCCGGGCCGCGGAACCGGGACTAAAGGTGGAACATTTAGTCCCGAAACCTTAGTCCCGGTTCCGTAACCGGGACTAAAGGCCCCTTACGGCCCGGGGCTAAAGCCCTTCTCTGTATGTAGACCATTCTCCAGTCTCACTAACACTACCTTCAATTTTAATTATATCATTGCACTAACACACTGCCCACCATCAACAGATTCTTCAGCTTTCTGATCTATGCAAGACCTTCCACGAAGTCAATGGCCTAATTTCCCTGCATATTCATGTGTGCTCCAAACTTCCAAACTCCTGTAATATTATCCAATACTCATATATACATATTTCTATAACATGACCTACAAACAACACAAACACTGGCACCCAGCAACGCGGGTGCGCGTCCCTGTCACTAGTACATATATATTACAAATCAATCAGGAAAGGATTAGTTGGTTGAGAAACTGTTTAAAGGATAAATAGAGAACATATTATAAGAACGTATATTGAAATAGAACTACAATAATAAGCAAAGGAAGATCTAGTTCTTTTTGCAACAATAGCCTGGTACAAACTCTAGGTCCTCCATTTGTTTTAAAATTTTATTACTTCCTTCCCTGGCAGGCTAACAACAAAATATGTATACTAATGAAAAGGTTCATACGTACCATGATGGAATCTAAGCAACAAAGATATACTGATGAATTTTTACATTAGTAAACTAACCATGTATATGCTCCATATCATGCCTATATGTGAAACTCAAATTAGGATTTTAAGCAATAAAACGTATCACATATACAGAGGCAAGCGAGATCATAGTGCAATAAATGTGTGAAGAACACAAATGGCAGCACAAGGGCTAGAGAGTTTAAATGTGAACATGGCTCTAATGTTTTTGCAGCAATTGCATTTCAGTGTTAAATAGAAAATTCTACAAACAGGAGTGAACTAAGCTCTGAAGGAGTGAACCACTACAGAGACAGTATCGTTGCCGAGTGCACCGCGGTTTGCCGAGGGCGGATATCGAGCACTCGGCAAAGACGAACCCTCGGCAAAAGATGGTTTGCCGAGCGCCGGGCGCTCGGCAAAAAGCCGACACTCGGCAAACCTTCAGTTTCCATTACCTGCCATAACCTGCCATCCACTTTGCCGAAGGCGTCAAATGGGAGCACTCGGCAAAGGTACATGGTTTGCCGACTGTCTTACCGAGGCACTCGGCAAAACTATTTTTTCTCTTTTGGCCCCCAAAATTTTTCTGTAGCCTACCTACATTAAATGAGACTTTGTGTTTAAATTTGGCATATTTATAAGACTTTTTGCTATATTTGTTCAATTTATTTTATTTCATTGAATTTTTTCAGAAAATGCAAATTTGAACTGCACGTGCATCAAATAATGAAAGTCTATGAATGGAAAATTGATATTCATGTTTTTTTAGTGTAATTTGAGGCAGTATCCATGAACATACCTGAATTTTCGCACATCTACTTCACGAAACATGACCACGAACTTGTGGGCGAATTATTTATAAATTATATAAAATTAAACCGAAGTTTGAAAATCATGAAACTTATCGAGATGTTATCATATCACATGTGGAGGCTGTGGTAAAAAATTGAGAACATTTCGCGCATGTTGTCATGTACAATATATACAAACCCAGTTACTCTACATGTGATCACATGTGAACAATACTCGGGTTGTCTAGGTTTCTATGCATCGTACATGACAACGTGCACGAAACCTTCTTAATTTTTTACCACACCCTCCACATATGATATGATGACACCTCGATAAGTTTCATGTTTTTCGGACTTTGTTTGAATTGTATATAATTTATAAACAATTCGCTCACAAATTCATGGTCATTTTTCATGAAGTAGATGTGCAAAAGTTCAGGTATATTCATGGATACGGACTCAAATTACACTAAATAACATGAATATCAATTTTCCATTCATAGAGTTTCATTATTCGATGCACACATAGTTCAAATTGGCATTTTTCAAAAAAATTCAATGAAATGAAATAAATTGAACAAATATAGCAAAAAGTCTTAGTAATATGCCAAATTTAAGGAGTCTCATTTAATGCAGGTAGGCTACAGAAAAATTTTTGGGGGGCCGATAGAAAAAAAAAAAAGTTTTACCGAGTGCCTTGATAAGACGCCTCGGCAAAAGGGTTTTCATTTTTTTTAATTTCTGCTTTGCCAAATGCCTTGGTTAAGCACTTTCGGCAAAGGCTTTCTCTTTTTAAATACTGAGTTGCTGTTGTTTTTTTGCTGAAAAGGAAAAAAAACAAAACCTACTTTGCCGAGTGCCCCTAGGAATCGGCCCTTAGCAAAGGTTTTCTGAAAAGAAAAAACAAAAACTACTTTGCTAGTGCCCCTAGGATCCGGCACTCGGCAAAGTATTTCTGAAAATAAAAACAAAAATTACTTTGCCAAGAGGCGGATCATGGGCACTTTCGGCAAAGCTTTTCACACTTACCCGCGAGCACACGATGCACGCACACACACAACACACGCACAGTTGCGCCGCCTTACGCCATTACCGCCCGCCCGCCCGCTAGCAACGCCGCCACGCCGGGGCCGCCAGCGCCCGCCGCAAGCTCCGGCAAGACGCCCGCCAGCGCCGAGCCGGGCTGCCCGCACCTGCCCCCCCGCTCCGGCGTGGCGCCGCCCGCCCGCCAGCCCAGCCGCCGCACCGAAGGACGGCCGCGTGCAGACGCGCCACCGGCCGCTTCGCGTCTCGGCCGCCGCCCGACCTCGCCCGGGTGAAACGACCAGCGATTTCCTTGAAGAGAAATCCACGTATTACATCGAATACGCTTGATACCACAGTTCATACATCGTGAAAAGTACAACTTACAGAGTATTACAACACTTGTAGCACGTCTAGGTACATCGTATCCTAGCGATAAACGCACATGGGTCAACATCAGAGCAGACGTAGCGCCATTGTGGTGAAGGCTCCTCGTTCATGGACAATCATCAGAGTTGGGGTAGAGTATCAGCGGGCGTAGACTTGATCTCCTTAACCAAACTTGAGTGTAGGAACGAGACCACCTAGTCCATTCAGCTCCATAATCGTCGTAGCCATCCTCGGGTACCAAACCTGCTCAACTCTATCAGTACGATTTGTACTGGCCACTAGCCCCCACCCTATGCTTTGCTTTGCTATGTGGTAAGTGGAATGCAAGGGTAAAGGAAAAAGCCTATATTTGGCTGTAGTTTTCCTATGCAAAATTCATAATATAAATATAATATAGTTCATCAAGTTTTAACCCATCTCAACCACACGTCCATCATCCCATCCATAACCACATCCATGTCCACACATCTCACCACACTCTCACTCTCTTGTCGGCAAGGAAGACTCCCGCTCCTCCTTGCCTCAACGGCCTAAGCCGGAATCCAACATCACCCAGGGGAGAGAAGAGAAAGGACTCCACTCACTAATCATGAGGGGGTGGAAACATAGGAATGTCCATGACCGTGGACACGGCTATACGTATAGTTCAATCAACTCTGCAGAGGGTGTACACCTGGAACCACAAGCTCACCATCATCAACGATGCCTCGTCTAGGCTGATACCAAGCTGCCACCTAACTGGCCCGATGCCACCCTACCACTCAGCTCAGGGCACCCCCGAGATCCACCGGCACGCCGAGACGTGAGGCGTGGTACCGGATCCCTAAGGGTTCCACGCTGTCTCAGGAGGGTGTGGGTCTCAGCACCCGTACCTCCCTACACTATCTCCTATTAACCTAGTAGTAATGGCAGGGGGCCAGCTAGCCGTCAAGTCGTTTCCCACCCATCAGGACCGAGTGGTGTGTATGAAGGGGTCCTATGAACCGGTTCTCAAGACATACCAGTCCTTAGGGGTGACTAGACAGGACATCTTCACCTTAGGGCCCGATGCCTCGTGCCTCGACGGCACCTCCTGTTCCGAGGATTCGTCCCACAAAGACACTCCTCCCCAGAACCTTCTCACATCACATGTACCCGCCACAGGTACTTTCTCACATAGGGAGTGCCCAGATCACACTCCCCGGCAATACTTGTCCCCTGACTCGTCGTAGATCCTGCCTAGTCGACACAACCCTCACCACACACCCAAGACACACGCCAAGATCTCTCCCAAGTTATCCCCAATTATCCAGTTTATGGCACCATGTGCCTTAGCCACACACAAGCATGTATAAGTAGAGTAAGTGTGTAGCAAGTATCATGAAGTAGGCGAGCGTCTATCCTAGCAGCGGGTGTGCAGGGGAAAAGGTTGCGTCAAGGTAATGGCTCATCAAGCAATCTACCATGCATCCTATCACAATTATTTGCATAAGGTAAAAGCACTAGCAGCTACATATTGCATGTCTAATAGGATTCTACGAGGTTGGGTGGGACGTGGCACCTGTTTATAGCAATCCATGGTCATCCATATCTGGTTGACCTTCATGTCTCCTCCCTCTAGCAGATCTTCGGTCCGCCCATTGTCACCACAATGCAACTACCTCGGTATAGCGACAAACAAGACGAAGAGCAATCAATTCCCTAACCAAAATCCAATACTCCCCAAAAAGGCAACAAGATATAGAAGAAACCAGATAACTCCGAATAAACACTGAAAAGACTTAGCCCTCGCGGAGAGTGTCCGATCCTTGGGCTCAAATAAATAGAAGTGGTTGTCTGCTAAGCACAAGCCCGGATCATGACCATGGTATAACCAGTACTTCCTGGGTCGATCGTGTCGACCTGTACGGCTTCAAAAGAATAGGCCTTGATCCTAGCTTAACTTAACCAAACACCACGGTTGCGACCTTCCAATCCGGACGTCATGGAAATTGGCGAGGACCGGAGGGTCACAAGCAGGAGAGAAAAAGGGAAATAGGAATAGCAGGGTTTGACCCTTGCGGCCTTTAACCCGCAAGTCACAACTTCTATATAGGATTCGAGTAAGAACGATTAACACAAAATAGAGGAATTGTGACTTAGTTCCGAGGCTCTTTGGCTTACCCGTCATGGTAGCGACAGTAGCAAAAGAGATTGGAACACGAGCAACAGAGGAGTGGCTACAGGTCCTCTTGACCCGCACGACACAACAACGTCGGGAGCCAAGAAGAGAGTAGCACAACAGGAGAAGAAGGAGGGTTAGCTAGGCATGTCCATGTCGTGGCCTCGGTCACATCCTCGATGAGGATGGTTTCCAACGGTCGATCGGGTCGACTCACACGGGTTCGAGAACATGACATAGACCATAGCTTTGCTAACTAGGAGTGGTAGTCTAGTCTTTGACCCGATCACCATAGCCGAGACGGAATCAAATAGATCGGGCTAGCGGGGGAAAAATAAAAGGTAGAAAAGAGATGGAGCGATGGTCTACCCCTTCCAATGCACATGCCACGGCAAAAGGCGAGGTGTCGAAGAGGGGTGATGCACAAGAGGTCACGAGTGCCTAAACCACTTGTAGGGTACCTCAACCAAGGTGCACTATATGCACTAAGGCATTCTCTGAGGTCTCAGTGGTGCGGTTGTCACCGTGAGATCCTTAGGAATGCTACGGTCTAAGCTAGGTACAAACATACAAGGGATTAAGCACGGATGATCCAAAAGAGAGGAGAGGCGAGATTCATCTTCCTTTGATCCACTCGCCATTGCAATCGACGGGAACCAAAGGAATGGAATCAAGATAGCAATAGCAATAAAAGCACACCGTCAAGCGCAAAGAAGGGGCTTGGGTCCCACGGCGCCTCGATCTACATGACATAGGGTCACTGATCGAAGGAGCCGAAACAAAATGACTCGATCCTCGCCTTACTGGATTAGCGATAATCGAAGGAGCAAAAGAGGAGAATGGTTCCGCACTCTCTCAACCTACCCGTCATGGCAAGGGACAGTGGTTGAAAGAAGGGACTAGTCTCGCATGATCCATGATCCAAACCAACTCATAGGGCACCACGACCTCCGTGCAACTAAAACGGCAAAAGCTTCTCAGGTTCATAGCGATGCAGTCATCATTACATGAACTGAGGAACGCTCCGGTCTAGGTGGTGCAAGCATACGAGGTGGCTATGGAAAAAGTAAAGGAAAAGAAAAGAAAGAAAGGAAAAGAGGTAGAGCCCAATGGTCATGGCGAGCCAACTCGCGGCTACGAGCTATACCTAAATAGTCAACTCTCGTTAGTTCCACGATGGTCGTTTCCTGATTCGTTTACCCGTAGACTAGGTCTCGGCGGGCGATCGCGTGCGGGTGATATCCGCACCGATGTTGAGTCCACCGTGACCATGTCCTAGGGTCGAATCAAGATCGCTACGCGGTTCCACGGGGTTAACCAAAATACAAAGAGGGAGGGATCGCGTTCGGCATTACGATCATGGCGGGATCGCACGTTCGGACACGTCGCTCTCTCAGCCGGCTCGAAGGCTCGGTCCTCAGATGAACTCCACGCATCACACGAACCCAACACTAAACAACATTCAAATGGAGTAGCACATTTCCATAGCATGATAGAGAACCGGCTCGAAGGCACGGCACAGGCATAGATATATCATCAAGCATGAAAAAAAGGAAGATAAATGCGAGGGCTTGGTTCATCGACGGGGGTTCCAAAGGATTGACCTCGTCGGTGTAGAAGGGCGAGGCCGGCAGAGCTTCATGGAGCGACACAGGAGGTGGCAGGAGGGCTGTAGCCAACCGGGCTTAGCCCTGGTCAGCTGTGGCCACCTCCAGCCAGCCGTAGCCAACTCGGGCTGGCTCTGGCCAGCTGCTGGTGGGCTGCAGCTGGCTGCGGCTGGCTGCAGCGAGCTGGCAGTGGTTGTGGCTGGCCAGAGCAGGCCGCTGCAGGCCGGGATGCAGCAGCCAGTGGCTGGGGCTGGCCGGGCATGGCGGAGCTTCGCGGGGGCCACCGTAGGGGTGGTCGGCTTCCCCTGCAGGTGAGGAAACAGGCGCGGCGCCGGGCCGGTCTCAGCATGGTCCAAGGTAAGGATGGAAGAAAGGTGGGAGCTTCGGCCATGGTAGCTCACCGCCGTGGAGAGGAAACTCCGACGAGCTGCGGTGGCACGACGGTGAGGCAAAGGAGGCCGGAAGGAGGAACAAACGACGTTGATAGCGTGGTGCTGGCTCAGCAAGGTGGGGGCGGAGCGGCGTCGCGGCTCTATGCGCGCCACCGGTGCTCGTGGCCGGCAGCCGGTCCCCACCTCGGCGCAGCCCGCCCGGCATCACGACGTCGTGGCGAGGACGGCGGTCGGTGGCATGGCGAGGACGCCGGGCCGACTCGACTCGGTGGCGGCGGAGCACCACTGTGACGCCCGGTGGTGCTCGACGCGGAGGGGTGACGGCCCGGGTGCTGGCGCGGGCGCGGCACAAATACCGCACGCTGCCGCTGGGCGGCATGGTCGGCTCCGCCATGGCGGCGCGGTAGCAGCTGGGTCAGCCGCCGCTGGAGCGCGGGCGGGTAGCCGCGGCGGGCGTGGCACGCGACGCCGGGCACGGTGGCGTTTCAGGCGGCTGTGGCCGGGGCGCGGAGGCTTGGAGGCAGCAGCGAGCTAGGGAGGGGCGGCGCGCTGCTAAGCCGGCTCTGGCACGGTTCGACGGGTGGGAGGAAGAGCAGCTGGGCGGCGCGGTGGGGGGAAACGAGGGAGAAGGCGGAGCGGCTGCAGCTTTTTATAGGGAGCGGGCGGCTAGGGTTCCTCGGCTCGACGGTGAGATGCCTGGCGTCCCCATCGCGCGACGCCAAGGGGCGGCCATCAAGCGGAGGGGCGGGCGGAGCCCCCGGGCGGCGGCGGCGCTCGCCCGAGGCCGGAAGCCTCTCTCGCTCCCTAGGGTTGGAGGCGGGGGCGCTACCGGGCCAAATGGGCCTCATGGCCGTTGGCGGGCCTCGGCGGGAGGGGGGGGCGCGGCGGGTGGAGCTGGGCCGCGTGGTGGGCCTTGGCGGGCTTGGGGGAGGGGGAGGAGGGGGGAGAGTAAGGCCGAGAGCCGGGCCGGGCCCAAGCCGGGCCGGGAGGGGAGGGAGGGTTTTTTTTTTTTCCCCATTCTATTTTTGTGATGGTTTTGCTATTTTGTCCAAGTGATTAGTGAAGATTCTAAGGAATTTAAGGGTAAAGCAAGGAGAGGTTTGCGAGGGATATCAATTATGATCCCAGGATAGTATTCTTTAAGGGAGAAAATGGAGTGAAGAAAGAGGGATTCTTTCCCTCTTATGGTCCTAGGTTCGAGAGGGGTCATAAGAGGATTTAAGAGCATTCAAAAAGGAACCCGGGAAAGAAGGGAAAGTAAAAGGAATTCCCCCCTTGATTCATGACGTTGGTTCATTGGATTTTTAGAAAGACATGGAAAAGAATTACAGGGTCCATTTAAGAGGAGTTTGATGGAGACTAGGTGAAAGGAATTTTTCCTTGGTGACTAGAAGTTTTGTGAGAGAATTAGAAGATCAAAAGGAATTTCTATGGACTTGTTGTAACATCCCAAGTTTTACCAACCACCAAAAATCTGAACTTTTTAAAATTTTTCCAGTAATATGTGAATCATGTAGTTTCTAGGTCAAACGTGGAAGAGTTTGCTACCGAATCGTTGCATACATGTAGATCTGGTTGTAGGGTTTTACCATCGTGTTTGAGTTGTTTCGAGTTCCGTGTTTGAATGGATTTAGGAGTACACAAGTCCATAGCTGACTTTTTCGGAAATTCCCTTACCAACCCCTCCTAAATCTAATCATCAAGAAAGAGATAAACTCTTTCTTCTACAATCCTCCTCTTTTCCCTTTCAAGCCCAACCGCCACCTCCTTTTCTTGGAACGCAGGCCCGGCTCGCCCTTACGCTCCCTCGCGGCCCGGCCCGGCCCGGCTTGCCTCCTCCTCAACCGTCCTCTCAGCGCACGGGCCCACTCGGCCAGCAGGCCGCCCCACACCCGCGGCCCACCTGCCCGCCTAGCTTCGCCCACCTGAAACCCTAAGAGCGGGGAGCTCCACTCCTTGGAAGCGGCGGCCGCCGCCGCCGTTTTGGCATCCGCGCCCCTGCCCCCACGTGGCGCGCCTCCCGATGTTCGCCACGCATCCCCGCGATAGCACGGGCCCTTGAGATCGTCACAGATGCCACGGAACCCCTAGCCTTGCCACGTATAAAACAAGGAAGCTAGCCGCCGCCGCTCCACTTCCCTCTGCCCGCCGTCACTCTCTTCTCCATCCGCTGCTCGCCGCCTTTTGCCATGACGGCCGCGCGCCGCCAACGACGGCAGCGCTGCGTGCCTCTTCCGTGCCAACCACCGCCCGCGCGCCCCGCGCACAGCGTGCGCCGCCCCCTGCGTCTTGCCCGCGTCAACCCCTTCCATTGCGCCAGCCGGCCGCGGTCGGACTCCGGCCAGCGCGCCCGCCCGAACGAAAGCCGAGTCCGTCCCGCGCCTGTATTGTCAACCACGGCGTCGCCCACCGAGGACCGCCCGACTGCTGCACCGCCCGAGCTCCGCCCGGCGATCCCACCACCGCGTCGTCTCCCCGCCACCTCGCCACGCCCGCCGTCCCGCGCCGCACACAGCAGCGCACCAAGCCTCGCGGCCGCCGATTACATCGCGGCGCGGCGCTCCCCGGACCGCGGCGTCACCTCGACACCAAGCTCCTCGGCGTCACGCCGCCCGACCAGAACCCCCGCGTCGGGCACCGCCACGGCGCGCCGTCTGAAACCCGGCTACGACCTCGCCACACCGCAAGCACCGCGGCGTCGTCCAGCGACCACAGCGCCACGGCGACCCTTCCTCGGCGTGCATCGGCGCCCGCGCCCGGCTACGCACCGCGGTGACACAAAACCCGCGGCGGCGGACCGCGCCGCCCGTCTCACCTCGATGTCGCGCCTGCTCGCCTCCGACCTGTTCCTCGTCAACCTCGGCGCCCGCCCTGCCCTACCTCTCCTGGACCTCTGCTGCAGCCATCGGTGAGCCACCGCACCAAGAGCTCACCCGTTCCCTTCCCCGTTGAGCTGCCCATGTCCATGTCTGACTCCGGCCTTCGTGCCGTGATCTTACTCCTTGCAGGGTGGCCATGGCTAGCAGCAGCTAAGGCTGGCCATCCCCTGGCCGCGTCCAGCTTCCGCCGGCCAGCCATAGCCTACTCTGGCCAGGCTGCGGCCACTCCCGGCCAGCCGCAGCCAGCCAGAGCTGGCCAGGGCCGGTTTCGGCTGGCTACAGCCGGCCAGAGCTGGCCACAGGTGGCTAGGACAGGCCACGGCAAGCTACAGCCGGCCAGGGCCAAGTCCCATTGGCCATGGACCTCCTGCCACTTCCGGCATCGCTCCGTGAAGCTCTGCCGGCCTTGCCCTTCTCCACCGAAGAGGTCGATCCTTGGAACCCTCGTCGATGCCATTCCCGACATCGACAAAGCCCTCGCATTTATCTTCCTTTTTCATGCTTGATGATTTATCTATGCATGTACCGTGCCTTCGCGCCGGTTTGTCTCATGCTATGGATATGTGTACTCCGCCTATGGCAGTCATGTCGATTTAGTTCTTGTGTTGTGAGGATTGCGTCTTTTGTGTTATGTGGTGATTGCCTGTGGACCGAGCCTTCGAGCCGGTTGAGAGGGACGTGTTCGGACGTGCGATCGCGAGTTCGCCCGCCATGATCGTGACGCCGAGCACGATCTCTCCATTTTTCGTATTTTAGTTAGCTCCATCGCACTATGGTCGTTAAATCCTATTCGGCCTTAGGACGTGATCGCTAAGGGCTCAAAACGATGCGGATATTACTCGTATACGGAGAGTCCCCGTGTGACCTAGTCTGGTGGGAGATGAACTAGGAAACAACGATCGTGGGGGCGAAGAGAGCCAACTCGCTAGGTGAAGCTCATGGACGCGAGATGCCTCGCCATGACCATCGAGCTTCACCTCCTTTCTTTCCCTTTCGTTTCTTGTGCTATATTTTTCCCACCACTTGTATGCTTGCACCACCTAGACCAAAGCATTCCTCGGTCCTTGTGATGACAACCGCATCGCTACGAACCCGAGGAATAGCTTTTGCCGCTTTAGTTGCATGGGGGTCATGGTGCCCTACGAGATGGCGTGGATCGCGAAATCGTGGAAGACCTCCGTCTCTTCTTTCGACCACCGTCCTTCGCCATGACGGGTAGGTGAGAATAGTGTGGGACCATTTTTATTTTGCTCTCCTTCGGTTCTCGCTAATCCAGTAAGGCGTGGATCGAGTCTCTTACTCCAAACTTTGAATCATGTCTTTCCCCATGATATGTGGATCAAGGTGCTACGGGACCAAGAGCCCTCTTTTCTCGCTTATCTGCGTTGTTAGTGTTCTTTATTTGCCACTGTTCCATTCCTTTGATTCTCGTCGATCGCAATGGCGAGTGGATCAAAGGAGGTGGACCTCATTTTTCCTCCTTGGTTCTTTTGTGCTTAAAACCCTAGTATGTTTGTACCTATTGAGATCATAGCATTCCTTGGGCTCCCATGGTGACAACCGCACCGCTGAGGCCCTGGGGAATGCCTTAGTGCATATAGTGCACCTTGGTCGAGGTACCCTACAAGTGGTTTAAGCACCGGTGATCTCTCGTGCATCGCTCCTCTCTGGTGTCTCGCCTTTTGCCATGGCATGTGCATTGGAAGGGGTAGACCACCGCTCCCTCTCTTTTCTACATGTTATTTTTTCCCGCTAGCCCGCTCTGTTCGATCCTGTCTTAGCCATGACGATTGGATCAAAGACCGGACTATCTCTTCTAGTTAGCAAAGCTTTGGTCTATGTCTCGTTCTCGGGCCGTGTGAGTCGACCCGATTGACCGTTGGAAAACCATCCTCACTGAGGATGTGACCGAGGCCGCGACATGGACATGCCAGCTAACTCTCCTCTCTTCCCCTGTGGTGCTACTCTCTTCTTGGCTCCCGACGTTGTTGTGTCGTGTGGGTCGAGAGGATCTATAGCCGCTCCTCTGTTGTTCGTGTTCCAATCTCTTTTGCTACCGTCGGCTACCATGACGGGTAAGCTAAAGAGCCTCAGAACCAAGTCACAATTCCTCTATTTCGTATTAATCGTTCTTACTCAAATCTTATGTAGTATTGTGACTTACGGGTTAGAGGCTACAAGGGCCAAACCCTGTTGTTCCTATTCCCCTTTTCCTCTTGCTTGTGATCCTCCGGTCCCCGCAAATTTCCATGACGTTCGGATTGGGAGGCCACAAGTCGTGGTGTTTGTTTAAGTTAAGTTAGGATCAAGACCTCTTCTCTTGGGGCCGTACAGGTTGACATAGTTGACCCAGGACGTACTGGCTATTTCGAGGCCTCGATCCGAGCTTATGCTTAACAAACAACCACTTCTGTTCGTTTCGAGCCCGAAGATTGGACACTCTCCGTGAGGGCTAGGTCTTTTAAAGTTTAATTGGAGTTATCTAGTTCCTTTTATATCTTATTTCCTTTTTAGGGAGTATTGGATTTTGGTTAGGGATTGATTGCTCTTTTGCCTTGTTTGTCGCTTTATCGAGGTAGTTGCATCGCGGTGACAATGGATAGACCGGAGATCCGCTGGAGAAGGAGATACGAGGAGCAACCAGATGTAGATGACTATGGAATGCTATAAACAGGTGCCACGTCCCACCCAACCTCGTAGAATCCTATTAGACATGCAATATATAGCTGCTAGTGCTTTACTCTATGCAAATAATTGTGATAGGATGCATGGTAGATTGCTTGATAAGCCATTACCTTAACGCAACCTTTCCCCCTGCACACCCGCTGCTAGGATAGACGCTCGCCTACTTCATGATAGTTGCTACACACTTACTCTTTACTCATACATGTTTGTGTGTGGCTAAGGCACGTGGTGCCGTAAATTGGATAACTGGGTTAACATGGAAGAGATCTTGGCGTGTGTCTTGGGTGTGTGTGGTGAGGGTTGTGTCGGCCAAGGAGGATCTACGACGAGTCGGGGGGACAAGTCTTGCCGGTAGAGTGTGATCTGGGCACTCCCTATGTGAGAGAGTACCTGTGGCGGGTACATGTGATGTGAGAAGGTTCCGGGGAGGAGTGTCTTTGTGGGACGAATCCTCGGAACAGGAGGTGCCATCGAGGCACGGGGCGTCGAGCCCTATGGTGAAGATGTCCTGTCTAGTCACCCCTAAGGACTGGTATGTCTTGAGAACCGGTTCATAGGACCCCTTCATACACACCACTCGTTCCTGATGGGTGGGAAACGACTTGTCGGCTAGTTGGCCCCCTGCCATTACTACTAGGTTGATAGGTGATAGTGTAGGGATGTACGGGTGCTGAGACCCACACCCTCCTAAGACAGCGTGGAACCCTTAGGGATCCGGTACCACGTCTCCGCCTCTCGGCGTGCGGTGGATCTCCGGGGTGCCCCAGGCTGAGTGGTAGGGTAGCATCGGGCCGATTAGGCGGCGGCTTGGTATCGGCCTAGACGAGGCATCGTCGATGATGGTGATCTTGTGGTTCCAGGTGTACACGCTCTACAGAGTTGATCGATCTATACGTATAGCTGTGTCCACGGTCATGGACATTCCTATGATCTACGCTTCACTTGACTACTGAGAGGAGTCCTTTCTCTTCTCTCCCCTGGATGTGTTTGGATTCCGGCTTAGGCCGTTGAGGCAAGGAGGAGCGGGAGTCTTCCTTGTCGACAAGAGAGAGAGTGAGAGTGTGGTGGGATGTGTGGGTGTGGATGTGGATGGGATGGATGGATGTGTGGATGAGATGGGTTAAAACTTGACGAACTACATTACAATTATATTATTAATTTTGCATAGGAAAACTACAGCCAAATATAGGCCTTTTTCTCTACCCTTGCATTCCACTTACCACATAGCAAAGCAAAGCATAGGGTGGGAGCTAGTGGCCAGTACAAATCGTACTGATAAAGTTGAGCAGGTTTGGTACCCGAGGAGGACTACGATGATAATGGAGCTGGAAGAATTAGGTGGTCTCATTCCTACACTCAAGTTTGGTTAAGGAGATCAAGTCTATGCCCACTGATACTCTACCCCAACTCTGATGATTCTTCGTGAAGGAGGAGCCTTCACCCGCTACGACGCTACATCTACTCTGATGTTGATCCGCGTGTGCGTTTATCGTTAGAATACGGTGTACCTAGGTGTGTTGTAAGTGTTGTAATACTCTGTAACTTGTACCTTTTCACGATGTATGAACTGTGGTATCAACTGTAAATGATGTACTCTGTGGATTTCCCTTCGTGGAAATCGCGGGTCATTTCACTTGTGCTCTCCAAGCACGGAACTCGAAACAATCTCAAGAGCATTAGCACTCGTCTACAAGCATTGCTATATGAAATGCAATGATTTGTTAACTAACTCTCCTGCGTTTGACCTAGGTCGGTCTTAACAACTACATGCTCCACACATTGCAGGAAAAATTTTAAAAAGTTCAGATTTTTGGTGTTTGGAAAACCTAGGATGTTACACCGGGTGCGCCCCGGCTCCAGCTGCCCTAGCTCTGACCCACCGCCACCTGGGTTGTCCTGCCCCACCTATGTCCCGCCCACGCCGGGGAATGAGCGGCTCGCCCAGCCGGGTCGCCTACACCGGCAGGTGGAGCGGAGAAGGAGGAAAAGGGGAGAAGAAGGAGAAGGAGGAGAGGAGAAGGGGGAGACCGAGAGGGAGAGGAGGAGGACCGTCCGCCTCACGCCGGTGAGCGGCCGAGTGCTCGCCTCAGCCCCCTTCTGCCCCCCGCACGAACGGCCATTGCCCCCCAGGCCGGCCGTCACCGTCGTCGTCCGCGACCCCGAGCCCGCCCCACGACGCGCGCCGTCCCCCACCGACACACGAGGTATGCCCTGGCTTTCATTCCTAGTTTCGATGGTGGTGTGGTGGTCGTAGTGGTGGTGTTGTAGTAGTCGTAGTATTAGTAGTAGTGGTACTATTAGTGGTACAACTAGAATATATCCTTATTCATGGATTGATGTATATATGGTTGTCGGCCATCGTGCCGTTGTTTCTCCGCATATGTTGTTATCGGCCATCGTCCCATTTTTTCTTGCAGGTTTTGAAAACCTCACAATGCAGGAGAGGTGCTACCGAAATTTTCAGTTGATAGTATTATGTGTCTTTTTTTGCAGAGAAGTGCCCAAAGGAGCCGAGCCAGAGTACCCCGATCGCGTTCCTCGCCATTGCGGGTCTGCCTGCACCGCGTTGCCTCGCCACTGCACCGACTCACCACGGCCCCACTAGCTTGACTCCACTGCCATCTAAGGTAAAACCCCTCTTTCCGTATCATGTTAGTAGGTCACGTCACCTAGTTAGGCGTCTTCCATTCAAAAGAGATATGGTTGGAGGTATGCAGATCTTTGCATATCGATAATGGTATCTGTTTCGAATTGTCCATGTTTTTTGGACAGCCCGCGGATGCTTTTTTATGGTCTGCTCCGATTCGAGATGGAGTTTTGACATTATCTCCCTATTGTTCTCCGGATACACACTCTCTCCACCGGGACATGTATCTGGAGAACAGCGGGGAGGTGCTACCAAAATTCCACCTCGGATCAAAGTGGACCATGGAAACTAGCCTCATCTACGCATCTGCGGGTGGGATTAGGACCTATCCTAACCCTATTAGAGAGTAGGAGCACCATGTAGTTGCACAAGATGGCTACATTACATGCTAATTTATATGTTAGAGGATGGATGACCGTGAGTGGATGTACATGGGCTGCTCAAATCAAAGTGATTACAGCATGGACTGGGTGAACAAGACCGATATGTTCTTAAACAATGCATTTGGCGAGGCTGCTAGAGGAGAGATGCTAGTTTTGTGTCCTTATAGCACATGTGTAAACAGGAAAAGACAAAACAGGAACAACATGGCTAAACATCTCGTGAAGAATGGATTCATGCCAAACTATACCCGGTGGGTTCACCATGGTGAAGCCCATCATATGAGGGAGGAGGTGGTGAGACCAAGCGTGGAGGATTTTGATGCTGATGCGGGGGTAGCAGACATGTTAGATGACTTTCAGGAAGCACGGTACGTGGAAGGACGTACGGAGGAGGAGATGGAGGCAACCGCAAAGGCATTCTACAACATGTTGTCTTCCACACAGGAACCCCTTCATGATCGGACAACGGTTTCTCAACTAGATGCCATTAGACGTGTAGTGGCGTTCAAGTCTCAGTTTAACCTAAGTCGAGAAGCCTTTGATAATATGTTGGCCCTAATTAGTAGCCTGCTTCCGGATGGCCACATTCTGCCAAAGAGCATGTATGAGTCACAGAAAATACTTCGTGCACTTCAGATGCCGTATGAGCAGATACATGCGTATCCGAAGGGGTGCATCCCATTAGGAAAGAATACAAGGATGCAAATTACTGTCCAAAGTGTAAATCGTCTAGGTAACTGGAGGTAGACGACGGTGATGGCTAAAAGAGGTAGCTTTCTATCCCCATGAGAATCCTACGGTACCTTCCGTCCATACCAAGGATCCAATGTCTATATATGACTGAGGAAACTACGAAATAGATGACATGGCACAAAGCAGGCAAATGATACAATCCTGACAAGATGGTACACCCCTCTGATGCTGAAGCATGGACCTACTTTGATCGCATTCATCTTGAGAAGGCTAGAGAGGCTCATAATATACGTGTTGCATTGGTAACAGATGGGTTCAACTCGTATGGCATGATGGCTGCCCTGTACACTTGTTGGCCCATCTTCGTTATCCCCCTCAATCTCCCCCCGATGTCCTCTTTCAACGTCATACCTTATTTTTGTCATTGATATGGGTGTGTTCATCGAGCCTCTGGTGGATGAATTGATTACAGCCTAGGAGGAAGGGTTATGGACATATGACTGAGCTACAAGGTCAAACTTCAAATGCGTGTTTGGTACCAGTACTCTCTGCATGACTTCCTAACAGGATATTCTGCGCCTGGTGTGTTTACGGAAAGTTCTAAAGCCCAGTATGCAAGGTAGCTCTGAGGTTTATCCGGTTGCAGAAGGGTGGTAAGTATTCAGCGTTCGACAAACATCGACAATTCCTCCCTCTTGACCATTCTTTCAGACAAGACATTAAGAACTTCATGAAAGGTGTCGTAGTGACTGATCATCCACAGCAGATGATGACCGGTGTTGAGGTTCATGCATAGATAGATGCTCTGGAGTGGGATGTAAAAGAAGGTCATTTTACGAGATATAGTCAGCAACATATGTGGACTCATAAGTCGGGCTTAGAGAGGCTCCCCTATTATGATGACCTTCTTCTGCACATAACATTAAATTAATGCACACTGAAAAGAATATCGTTGAGGCACTTTAGACAACACTCATGGACACTAAAAAGTCCAAGGACAACCCTAAGGCTAGAGTGGACCTGGCAACGTTATGCGATAGACCAAATCAAGAGATGCGGCCTCCTCGAGGCGGCAAGAAATAGACAAGCCCTAAGGCAATTTCATGTTGAGTAGAGCTCAAAGGAGGGAGGTACTTGAATGGATCTAGATGTTAATGTTCCTCATGGATATGCAGTAAATCTGAGGAGGGGAGTGAACTTATCTAGTCTACGAGTCCTAGGGATGAAGAGTCATGACTACCACATATGGATTGAGCGGCTTCTTCGGTGATGGTTTGAGGCTATGTCCCTGAGCATCTTTGGCTTGTGCTGGCAGAGTTGAGCTATTTCTTCTGCCAGCTCTGTGCGAAGGAGATATCTCAAACCATCATTGAGGACTGAGAAAAAGTGGCACCTGTGTTGCTCTATAAGTTGGAGAAAATCTTTCCACCCGGCTTCTTCACTCCGATGCAGCATTTGATTTTGCACCTCCCGTGTGAGGCTCAAATGGAGGGACCCTATAGGCACGATGGTGCTATCCACAGTAGAGAGAGGTCTAAAGACTCTTTGCAAAAAATATAGAAATAAAGCCAAAATTGAGGCTTCTATTGCAGAGGCATTCATTATAGAGGAGGTGTCAAACTTCACAACAACATACTTCTCTGAGAACCTTTCTAGCGTGTATAATCCACCCCCTTGTTACAATGTTGGCGAAAATGAATCGAACCTCAGCCTTTTCTGAGGGCAACTCGGAAGCGCAAGTGCATAGACCACTAAGCAGTTGAACAATGAAGAGTGGTGCAGTATCATGCTATATGTGTTGACCAACCTTGAGGAGGTGGTGCTGTACATGGGGTAAATTCTCAACTAACTTGTTTCAATATGCCGTCACTATTTGGCATGTAACACCCTTGTTTATTTTTGGTACAGGGAATTTCTTCGTCACTTTTGGAATGAACCAAGGGATCCTACTCCCCAAGAATTTGATACCCTTATTTCATAGGGTGTGGGATAAGAAAGGCCCGATTTCATTCTTGGTTCAGATAGAAGGTACTGTCCAATTTAGCTTGTACTTAGGTCGACATTCTAAGTTGCTCGTACGTTCGACAATCTAACTTGCTTGAGCTTGTAGGCCCAAACTGATGCATCCATCAGTGCCGAGGTTCGACAGGTTGCAAACGGCTTCGCCTATAAGGTCAAGTCCTTTACCCATTACGACATGAGTGGATATCGCTTTCACACATCTAACTACGAGCAGCCCCGGCCCAATCGAAGAACCACAAATAGCGGAGTGTTTATGGCCAGCACTGATGGCCTCAACTATTATGGAAGAATTGAAGAAATATACGAACTTTTATTCCATGGTGCAAAAGCTTTTAATCCTGTCATATTCAAATACCACTGGTTTGATCCTGGAGTAACGAAACGGAACCCTCATCTTGGGCTAGTCAAAATTTGACAAGATTTCATCTATCTAGAAGACGATATCTATATTGTGGCTCAATAGGCCACACAGGTTTATTATACGTCATACGCGTGCAAAATCAAACCGCATCTTTTGGGTTGGTATATTGTGCACAAGGTATCGCCACATGCTAAACTACCTGTCCCAAACGATGAAGATTACAACTTCAACCCAAATACAAATGACAGGGAGTTCTTTCAAGAAGAGAGGCTGCAAGGGAGGTTTGAGATAGACTTAACCAAAGCGATGAGAATGGAAGTAGGCAATGAAAGTGTTGATGACGATGACGCTGGAGATAAGGTGCAAAATGTGAAGGACTTACAAATGCTTGATCGATTACGTTTAGGCAATGACAATGAAGATAATATTCCTCCTTCGAATAGTGTTGATTATTTCAACAACGTTTATAGTGATGATAAGACTTATAATCCAGCTAATCCCGATCATGCAGATTATTTCTAATATATGTAATACTATGTTATTTTCTAATTATGTTTTATTTATTTTGCAACTATGTAATTATGTTATTTCTAATACAACATTGTTTTTCTTTTTAATTGCAGGCGATTGCATGAAGATGGTGGGCGATAGGCGAATGAGGAATGTGAACTCGGTATACCTGAGGACACGCCCTGCAGCGCCAGCTGTAGATGAGGAGCTGTCGGAGGAGAGGAGGAGGAGGGCGGGCACCAGCTGCTGCTGGAGGCAGCCGTCTCCTAGCCCGCCGCGTGAGGAGGAGCGTGAGGAGGAGCTGGAGGAGGAGCAAGAGGAGGAGAAGATGGCTCCGCAGACAGACGAGGAGGGGAGAGGGACGATGAGGACGACGCCAAGGAGGCGGTAGGTACGGGTTCCGCTTCCTCTGGTTCGTCCTATGTCTAGTTGCGAGGTCCCATGAGCCTCCCGGTGCGACCAATACCTCGTCATCAACGCCCACTGATCCGGCCTGAAGGGCAAAAGTAAGTAACTTTACATGTTATCACTACTTCTTCAGATGATACGTTCAAAAATGAAATAGAAACTTATATTTTTTCGGAATCACTTGTGTAGGATCTGGGTGTTTGTGGGGGGTTGTGGACACTCTGTCAATGGCATATTGGGTCTTCTGTGTAGAGAACACTACCCTGGCCTGGTGGTGTTTGCCAGGAAGATGGAGCCAGCCTACACGTTTGACCACTTTGCCGCCGCCCCGACCCGGATTACGCCAACAAGGCGGAGCAGGTGAGGGAGGAGTTGTGGGTAAGTCTTCTTCACACTATATCGTATTCATTGTACTTTACTTAAAATAATTAATGGATACATTGCATCTGTATGCAGGATTTTTTTAGATGCCAGGAGGGAATGCGGGCGCAATCGGATGTGGTGGCTACCAACTCCTGCAAGAAACTTATCGCAGACCTACATTATGAGGCGCATATCCAAGCCATTGTGACTTACTACGGCTCAGTCCTTGGACATAGGATCAGAAAGGATGTCGCAAGAACCATGCAACTGACGCGGGACCAGTACCTTCGGGCAGATAAAAAACACTAATATTGATTCCTTTTGAGATTCGGATTGTTAATTGTTGCATAACCACATGGTGAAAAACTAAATGAAATGTAAAATAAGTCTTTTAGGGTGTGATCAACCAAAAAGAGTCCCACAGGACAACAAATTACTAACAAAGATAAGCATTTAACAATAGTTGTAAACTGCAGATCTTATCTTAAAGTAAAATTAAGTAAACTGCAGATCTTATCTTAAAGTAAAATTAAGTTCTTATTAATAATGAAAATTGCAAAAAGAAGATAGAAGTACCTGGAAGTTTCTGCGGATGAGCGTAGCAGGTGCCTTTAACTTCCTCAACTGTTGAAATAAATTCATCAATGAACGGATGAGGTTTTATACCAGATTTTCCATGTTTTGCCAATAAGTGCCAATTCTTGCTCAGACGGATCAATTTTTACACCTTTAGGCGAACAGGGCCACTGGTGAACAACCTGCAGCAAGAACACAGTCATGATGATCACATTTTAATAGAGCCTTTGAGACATTGTTTCTTAATGTTGATTTGTAGTAAAATGAATATCCACAGCTAAAGCCTCATACTGTATAAGCAAAAGTCAAAGCATTTCAAAAATAATAGGTCTACTAAACATATAAGTTGGTCATGAGCTGGCTCAAAATAAAGGCAGTTAAAGTTACAAATATAATTATAAACATAGATATTTATTCCAGTTTTATAAACAAGTTGACCAACTCCTCAAGATAAACAAATTGTTAATCTTTATCAATTGCTCATATATCATTTTTTTATTTACTCCTCATGCTTGCTAAGAGGGATGACATATATCTAATGGAAAAGTGGTAATATTGTAGCTAGCCCAATTCTACTTCAACATATTAGAATTGCACAACTCCTACATAGTTGTTATCAGTGACATGGCTGCAGTTTGGGCAGTCTTTACTTGGGTTGCTGATCCCAGAACCACTTTTTATTGGTGGCAAATCTTTGGCTATCAATTATCCAAGTTGTCCTGTAGAAAATATTGAATGAAAAAATGAAGCAAGGTTGCTACGGTAGACAACAACGCCAGAATTTCAGTCATTAATTTGTTAACAAATAATCACTGATCATTAACGACTAGAAAATTCAAAAAATCAAGTCCACACATTAAATCTACCAAAGCAACGAAGGTAGAGCAGCATTCTTGGCAAAAATCAACGCCGTGAGGTCGAACCATAGGCTCCTAAACTCTTTTTTGCGGATCAGGCTCCAGTGGTGCCTCGCGAGTGCCGTGCAAACGATCGTGTTGCAGTCAGGCAAGCGTGCCATGATGGTGCCGACGAGGTCGTCGTAGGTGCTGATGCAGTGGCCGAACTTTTCCTCTTCCTCTGATTCCTCGCGTCGTCCATCACTGCCGCGGAGGCCGGGAGCCCTAGCGGGGTAGCGAGGGCGGCGTGGCGGCGACCATCACGGGGCAGGCTGGCTAGAGGAACAACACATGCTACTGCAGCGGCGTTTGGAGAAGGGGAAAGAAGCATGATTCACAGAGAAGAAATCACTGTGGGGAAGCAAGTAATCCCTTTATGTTGGTAAAGAAAGTCATTTTGGAGAAGGATTGGGTCAAACACTTGGAATATAAGTCATGAATTGCTTTTGAAGTTGTTGAGTTTATAAAAACCATATGAATAGATTTGTTTAGAAAAATACTTACATAAAAATATACATGTATTTTTATAAAAATAAGAGATCAAAATTATGCTTTGAAGACCGTGTCATTGTCCAAAATGACTTCTTTTACCAACCAAGAGAGAGTATGATTTATGAGAAGGTAACCATCGTTGGTACACACGGGCGGGCAAGTAGTCGCTCGGTGAAAAACAACGCAATGCGACGCACAAGAGAGATGTGTAAGATATTATGCGTAAGATCTTACTGCAGGCCCACCATCAAAAGGAATCATCTTATTAGATGAGAGTCAGCCATCAACGGTTAAGATATTAGGCGGGTATAAATTATTTTTTTGTATACAATATTTTTCAATTTCTTTGCTCCTTTAGTATAGACTAGCGAACATGCCCGTGCGTTGCAACAGAAAATACAGATTTGTAGCTCAAAAATTTATCCGACAGACATATGGTGCTCTAACTTCGTATATATATGGGCACAAGATGCTATGACATTTATCAAATGATCGTCTGTACATTTCCATTTCTCTTGAGATTGAACTCTAAAAAATGTTTGAGGTTGCATCATATGTTAAATGCACTTTGAATCAAATTGTACTCATCGGGGTGTCTGAGAAGCGGTAGGGCTGAGGACGCGACTCGAGGCCATGGGGACCCAAGGAGCCACCGGGTGTTGGGAAGGCTGGATCGGCGCCTCGGGTCGTTGCGCTCGTGTGAGTCCTGTGCCGTGGCGTTCGCTGCGGGGCCAGGCACTGCCCATAGGGAGCTGGAGGGAAGGGAGACAGTCGCAGGATTCATGGCGGGGACGGTGCGTCTCCCATCACGGGAATCGAAGGGATGTCAATACTGTCGCGAGATGTGTCGTTGGGGGCAAACCACGTGGGTGAAGCCCCGCCCAGGATTGTGGGCGTTGCGAGTCACATGGGTAAAGCCCGGCCCGAACCTCTTGCTTCGTGTGTGCACCCTAGAGTAGTCATGGTCATCACCGGGAAGTCGTGCATGGGTTGGGGGAGTCACTTGCCACTCGCCGGGGAAACGGCAGCGCAAGTGGGGAGTAGAAGAGCATGCGGGGAAGAAATGGACAGAAACCGTTCTTTGGGGGCTTGGCCTAGAGGCCCAGGAATGGGTGCCAAAGGGAGGATTTGGGTGCTTACCGATTAGGGTGCTCTAGTAGGGCCTATGCTAGAGGTGTGTTTTTAGCCTAAGCAGCCATATTTAGCTTGGGGCTCAATTAGTGACCCTTTTGGAGTTGCTTTGAGGGAGCTGTAGATTAAGGATGAACCAAACTCTTGGACTTTGATGGGTGGGTAGCGAGTGACAACATGGGGGTGAGCAACTGGTTGGGCCATTCTATCGAGAGGGTGCGGACCGTTCTGACAAGGGGTCGCAAAACCGAGCTTGTAGCGCAAGCATCTACTGAGAGACCAACAGGCGGTGAGCAAGTGGTTGGGCCAATGAGAACAAAGCCAGGATTGGGCTAGGCCTGGATAAAAATTATTTGGTAGAGAAGAATTTTATCTGTTTAATATTACAACAAATATATCAGTGCATTGCAACGAATTTATGGAAAACAATGACCATATAATGTACATATATCTATTTATGTTTGATTAATTATTTTTATATAAAATTTAAAAGCTATATTTATCTACGATCACCATGATATATATATATATATATATATATATATATATATATATGCACGGCGCGACTAAAATGCAACAAGGTGCATTTGCTATAGCAAATGCACAGACCCTGCGGATGCGTCAATTGCAATTCGGTGTGCGTTGTGTTTGCAACCATCGCTCTGTTCTAATTGCAACAGGGTGTGTGTCACCCTATTTGCAACTGTCGTTGTGTTCTAGTTGCAACAGGGTATGTGTCGCATGTGACAGGAGCACTTGGTCAGAATCGAGCACCAATTGCAACTCGGTGTGTGTTGTGGTTGCAACCGTCGTTGCGTTCTAGTTGTAACAGGATGTGTGTCAGACGGGACAGGAGCGAGTGTGAGGGAGTGGGCTGGGTGGCCGCCGCCGGCGCCAGGGTTCGCCGGAGCTCCGGCGAGCTAGGGCCGCCAATTGCCACTCGGTGTATGTTGCGGTTGCAACCGTCGTTGCGTTCTGGTTGCAACAGGGTGTGCGTCACACGGGACACGAGCGGGTGTGGGGGAGCGAGAGAGGGTGAGTTGCAACTTGACGTGATCCGGTTACACCTAGAGTTGAGACAGTTGCAAGTGGGCAAAAACCAATTGCAACCAGGATGGGTGCATTCTTTATAGCAAATATACCCAGGTGCATTACATATATACAGTATATATATATATACACACACGGTAGTAGCTATTCTACACCCTAGATATAGAATAAGTAGAATACACCAAGGACCGGTCCGACTAATCAAATCGCTCGCCCCTTCAGCCAACCCGCGCGCCGGACCCCTTCCTGTGGCGCCCCGCACCTGGTGCGCCCGCCCCCACCCGCGCGACTCCCCTGCTTTGTCCGTCCCGTGCGCCCGCACCTACTCGCCCCGACACCTCCTGCATGCATGCACTGGTGGTTGTCAGAACCATAAGCTGTGACCCTGTGCAAGGATCGTGGATGCATGGAACTCCATGCACTTTACATTGTTTTATTTCCCTTCTGAGCTTGGCTGTCACGTTGCTGTATCATAAGGATTCTGTATTTTGCTAGTTTTTAGATTTTTTTTTTGAGACTATGACTTTTATACTCCCTCCCGTCCCATGGAGTTTGTCGTTGGAAAACCGTGCCCCCCCTCACAAACACGTTTCCCGGGCGACGTTCTCAATGGGGACGGAGGAGAAGTTGCCATATTTTATTAGTATTTTTTCGTACATGCGCTAGATATTAGTTTATATCAGTACTATGACTCTAGCAGTGCTAGTATTTTTTGAGTAGTTAGTATTTTTACCATTGCAACATCCGTGACATATGTTGTTTCAGTACTTATTAGTATAATCGTGCAGTATTGAATATACCGGCAAACTACTTAGGAAAATACTTGAAGATAAATATTTTAGTATACTGATAAAATACTAAAAGATACTAACAAAATATTTGAAAATACCGACAACTACTTAAAGATACTTGCAAAAAAGTAAAGTTAAAGTACCGGCTATACCAAGCTACTAACAGAAAAATACTTGATGATACTTGACAAAATACTGAAGACTACACATCTGAAGATTTTAGTATACTTGATAAAAATTATAAGATATTAACAAAATACTTGAAAGATACTGACAACTACTTAAAGGTACTTGTAACTGCTGAAGTTATAGAATTGACTGTACCAAACTACTGATAAGAAATACTTGAAGATACTGATAGAATACTAAAGATATATGTAAAAATACTAAATAAAATATAAATATCGATGAAATACTGAAAAATACTGATAAAGTACTGAACAAAATACTAAAAATACTCAATGTATCATGCACTACACGGGAGCAACACATACATGCCTACACAGTGGCCTAGAAACATGGGATATGGGGCTACATATGCATGCAGCAAACAGTGCAGCAGGTGCATTCGTAGCAACAGTGTAGCAGGTGCGTTCGTTGCATGTGTCGAGCAAAAAGCAGAAGCATGCAGGCCGCGTGGGGAGCCCAAGCGCGTGCACGTGGGCCGAGGCGCGTGGGGGAGTTCAGCATGCGCGACGAGCAGGGTGCGGCGCACGTGGGCCGAGCCGCATGGGGAAAGTTCGGGCGCGCGCTGGTGTAAGGCGAGTTGGTTGGCTGGGTCGGTTGACTTATGGTGTAGAATTTACAAGGGTGTAGAATAGCATGTGTGTGTATATATATATATATTAATAATATAAGTTGATGTTAACAACATTATATATTAAATTAAAATACAATCTTAGTATTTTTTTTTTATTGTAAAGACAAAAATTTTTACTCGTGATTAGTTAGAGCATCGGTTGATCTAATTTTAATAAAAATAAGTTTTATTTTTTAATCATAACTACATCAATAAAATAGCAATGGAAAGTGTCAAAATAGAAGAAAAAATATGATCGCAAAAGAAAAATAAAAAAAGAGTGGACACGATAAATGGAAAAAAAAGGCACGCTACTAAATTGGGCTCTGTAAACCATAAGAAAAAAAAATCTAGAGAAAAGAAGTTGGACATGGTGTGCTAAAGGAAAAAAAGTAACACCCGTATAGGAAAAAAGAAATAGAGTTCTAGACTCCGTGATGGTGATGGACTCCAATTTTCAGACGCGGAGGGCAAAAATGGAAAAAAAAAGAAATATCATATATAGGAGATAAATATCGGAACAAAGCAATAGTATATAGGAAAATAAATAATAGGAAAAAAAAGAATAGTGTTGGACTCCATCAGGACTCCTTTGGTTTGGGACTCTTGAGAAAACATACAGAAAAAAAGATACAAATGGAAAAAAAACTAAAAGACACGGTAATACGACCAATTGAAATCAACTCAATATATCTTAGAGTCAAACTCGGATCATTGTTACACGTGTCATGACCATGAACTATATAGAAATCCGGAGAGAAGAAACTCTCGGCTGTCCGGGTAGTTAGGAGATGGTGGACCAAGAAATAGATGGATCAAAAAAAACAGGCTAAAATTTTTCCCCTTTACTATCAACAAGGTATAGATATAGATATAAATATAAATATAAATAAGGTTTTCCTACTCCCCGGTAATAGTTACTCTGATCTTCAAAACAACATATTGCGTATATGTTTATACTTGTTTATCACTTTGAGTATGTTTATATACTCATACTAAGATACTTCAAATCTTCCTACGAAAAAAATTTCAAAGGAACCCATATTTTTTAATATATTACGAAAATACCACTTACTATAGTATATAACATTAGTATAACCACATACTCTATTTATGCATACATACTTGACATATATACTATCATAGATGGTCTAGTATGATCATATACTTCGTGTACATATACTTCGTTCAGTCATATACACCTTAAATCTAGAGATATTAACATAGGAGTAACTACTCTCTAGATCCATATATATATATATACACACACACACACACACTAACAGCTTCTATGGCCTTAAAGCCATGTGAAGCGAACACCACCAGTATTTTTGGTATGAAATATTTTTGAAACACATGCATATTTTGTTCTTTTGTCATTTTGGCTGCACACAACTCAGGCTCTGTTTGGATCCCATCCCATGAACTAGTAACTAGTTGACTAACAATTAGTCCATAAACATCCAAACAGGTGAACTAGTAGATGAACTAATAACTAATCTAAAACCCAACTAGTTACTAGTTCAATAGTCCATAAAATCTAACTATTTGAACACTAGTTAGTTCATTGGATCAAACAGGCCCTCAGTTGATTTGAGATTGCCTTAGACGCTATGATAGTGATAGGGTCCTAATTTGTCTTTATATATAGGCCATAACATCTTTGAAACGGCTCTTCCGGGCCATGCATGTAGACAACATTAGGCCGTCGTTCTTGGTGCGTGGTTCTGCCCCGAAAAGAGCGTTTGGCGTTAATTTATCATGTGGGTTTCTTCGGTTCGGACTGTCTAGAGTATCTGCTATCTGGGTTCGGCTGTTCTGAGCTACAGTACTAGCCATTTGTCCGGTGCGTGTTTTATTCCCCCGAGCGAACTGTCCGATGCTGTCAGTTTGGTTCATCCTCTCTGCAACATCAGTCCATCCACTGTGTGGTCTGTGGATCAACATGACTTTGCTTACATCCACTGTGGTCTATGTCTCTTATTTCCGCGCTAGAGACAATCTTAGATGCGTCTCTTTCTTCTAGATAGGCTAGGATGGATAGCCGAGTGTTAAAGCATTGCACGATCTCATCACCAGAGGTAGCTAGATGCACTGCATCCACTGCTTAGGCTGTGTTTAGAAGGAGAGGTGAAAAGTTTTAGGTGTCATGTCAGATGTTACATAGGGTGTTGCATGTGACATCTGATGTGACAATAGAAAAATCACGAGATGAATTTTTTTAAACCCAATTAACACTACTAAATAAATATTTTCCGAGACTGTCAAAAACTTTTTTTTTCAAGGCGGGCATCTTAACTGCCTCCAATCAAAGGTCACAGTCAATCGGATCTTAACAGAGGCGGTTGCTTTATCCACCTCCGTAAATAATTTTGCGAATTACTTCCTCCATTATCTATTATTAGCACATAGTATTTTTTTCTGTTTTGATGTTATCTTGGGCATGGGGTAAGGCTAACCGCAGTGGGATACAGTATCCCGTCCTGGAGGACCGGATACAGGACCGAAGCCCCGCAGCGCCGTCCTGGAAGCCGTCCTGGGAGCTCGGACGTCCGCCATTCGTAGCGTTTCCCGACGCGTCTACTACGCGACCCAGTGGCGTGGGGGGCGCCGCCCACCACCGCCGCCGCTGAGGGGGTCGATGGCAAGGACGGGCGGGAGCAGCGCCGCCACGGGGCTGCGCTGGGACGGCAGAGCAGCGCCGGGCCGCATGGCGATGCCGCCAGGCTGCAGGCTTCTCGCCTCGGAGTCGTTCTCGCCGCTCGCCTCAAGGCCTCCGCCGGGAGGGAGAAGGGGCCACCGGAGCCAAGACGCGGAGGCGCCGTGGGCCACTGTAGCCTCGCGCGCTGGCCGGCGCCTATGCGCGCTGGGCAGGCCGGCAGCCGTGTGCACGTGGGCGGGCGTCGGGCCACCGCACCACCGGGTGCCCGGCGCCCGGCAGAAACGGAGGGAGCGCCCCGCGCCACCGCAGGGGCAGGGACAGGGGGCCAGGACGGGAGCACTCCGCGCCCAGCGCGCTTACCTACGGCCCGGGCTGGCGGCGCACCCGATCCATCCCGCGCTTCGCCTGCAGGCAGCAGGGCCAGCAGCGCCCCCACGCCCACGCCGGCTCGTCCCGGCCTCGGCGCCTGCCGCCACGCTCCGCCGAGGAAGAGAAAGTTCCGCCCATGGCCTCCAAGCCCGCCGCCGCACCACGCCCGCCATGAAAGCTCCGCCACGACACCGAGGTCCCTGTGCTTGCTCGCGACACCATGGAGTAGGAGGGAGGTGGAGAGGACAGTGCGGGTGCGGCTCCGGTGGGCGAGCTCTCGGCTGTGGCCCGGCGGGCCAGCTCGCGGCGGATGCAGCGGAACGAGGGTGCAGGTGGAGCTCGCGGTGGGGAATGGATGAGGAGAGAGAGGGAGGAGAGAGAGGGGCCAGGTGGAGGAGAAAAAAAGGAGACTATGACGTGTGGGTCCATGAATATAGAGGATAAATATAGAAAATGCATGAGTGCGGGAGAAAGTGGTATAGAGGAGAGAATTTCGATGACCACAACGGAATATTTCTTTTAGAGAATGGATTTAGAGGACGACGAGTGCGGATAACCTAAATCTCTAGGCATGGTCCGGTGAATTTGAGACGGCGTCCAATCGAGTGTACCGTAGTTACTGATGTGCTCAAATTCCAAGCATTCTTTTGCATGCATGCATATAATCTTGTGGTTGCTTTCTGCGGTCATCTAGAGGGCTATGGAATCTTTGCATGCATGGAACCAATGCAGCCGCCGCAAGCCCAAAGTACCGTAGTTAATCTCCTGTCTCGTTTCCAGCAGATCCTTGCTATCCGTAAAAACTCCCCACACGCCTAAAAAATGACTACGGAGGGAGTAAAATAAAAGTCCACCGGGCAAGTCCACCGAGCCCGGTCCCGAGCGCCGCCCATGGCTAGATCCGCGCGTACCGCTGCTGCTGGGGACCAAATCCGCTCGGGGGGGACCGGATCCGTGCGGCCGTCGTTGCTGGGGACCGGATCCGCACAGTGGTGGCCGGATCCATGCCACCGCCGCTGTTGGGGACTGGATCCCGCTCGGTGGGGGCTGGATCCGCGTCGCCGTCATTGCTGGGGACCGGATCCCTGCGGTGGTGGCCGGATCTACGCCACTGCTGCTATTGGGGACAGATCCGCTCGGTGGTGGCCAGATCCGCGCTCGGCCGCCTCCGGTGGCTGAATCCGTGCCCCCGCCACCACCTCTAGCCGAATCCACACCAGGAGCTCGGAGCGGAAGGTGGTCTCGCCATGTCGTGCTCGGAGAAGAGGGTGGCCACACGCCGCGCCTTGCTCGGAGGAGAGGGAGGCCGTGCTGTGCCATCCTCGGTCGAGGGAGGCAGCCTCTTGCCAAATCCAGGCCGGGAGCTCGGAGGGGAGGGTGGTCTCGCCATGCTGTGCTCGTAGAAGAGGGTGGCCACGCCGCGCCTTGCTCGGAGGAAAGGGAGGCCGCGTTGTGCCGTCCTCGGTCGAGGGAGGCAGAACCGTGCTCGAGAGACTGCTGAGCCACACGCCACCGCCCCGCGCGCCGCCTGCCGGAGCTAGGGACGAGGGAGAGGAAGGGTGTGTGCACCGGACTTGCGAAGAGGGACGAAGTGCCGCTGGGGACTTTCCATTTTGCAGGAGTGGAGAAGTGCGGCTAAGGGCGAGGGAGAGGGAGAAGTACGGAGAAGTGCGGGTGCGGGTGCGGCTCTGGGGAGGTGGAAGTGAGGGAGAGGGGAAACCCTAATCGGGTATATATAAGCCCGATATTGGAGGATTGGATATGGGCTTTGCTGGGCATGGATTTGGACCAAGATTAAACAAGACGGGTCTTCCAATGTGCCCGCCTCCGTAAAGCTATTTTGCGAGGCAGTTGTTGCTGACCGCCTCGGTTAATAAAAAACGACCGCCTCGGTTAATCGAGGCTTTAACCTAGGCGGTCAAATTTTCCAAACACCTCGCTTAATAAAATGCACTACCTCACAAAATCTTTTTTGTAGTAGTGTAATCCATCATTAGCACATATTTAATGTAGCGTCGCATTGTCAAATCATGGACTAATTAGCTTAAAATATTCATCTCGCAAAGTTATCGCAATCTGTACAATTAGTTACTCCCCTTGTTCCTAAAAGCTTCAACTCCTAGAATCTGTGTTAGTCAATTTTTTTAAGTTTGACCAATTTTAAAGAAAAGAGTATTAATATCTATGACATAAAATGAGTATCTTATAAAAATATATTATATGATAAATCTAATGATACTAATTTGATATCATAAATCTTAGCATTTTTTTTAGAAGTTTGGTCAAAGTTTAAAAAAAATGACTTAAGACAACTCTAGAAGTTAAAGTTTTCGGGACAGAGCGAGTATTTTTAAGCCTATATTTAATACTCCATGCATGTGTCTAAACATTCAATGTGATTGGTGAAAAGTTATGGGGATGAAACTAAACAAGGCCTTAGGCCAGTCTCAGTGCTGGGAGTTTTATTCTAATTTCATTCGCATTTAATAAGCTGCCATTTGAACATTTCTTATGATATGACACAATATTTAAGAAGAAAGAGAAGAAATGAGTGTCATAGGGATGACACTCTCCTGGCACAGTTACCCACTCACAATGAGTCATAGAATTAAATGTGTATAAAACTATAGAATGAAACTGTCACTCTCAATGTATAGTTTCATTCAAGTTTTATTTATATTTTATTTAACGTGACAATCATAGAAACCAAAAAATAAAACCCACCACTGAGACTGGCCTTATATTTTCTCTTCGTCGGTTCCACAGCCGGACCGGCCGGCAAGTCGTCGTCGCGTTGGACTGTCATCGTTGCATTGGTTTGATGCAGATGGCTTGGGTATCAATGGCTTTGTTTAGTCGTGCACATGACACGCGCATGGCCGGTGCCTCCACAAACTAGAAATTACTATTGACGCCGAAGTGTATCCCAGCTTCTTTTAGTATGCAGAAGAGTAAAATTTACATGAAGAATCCACATTTACCGTTGTGGAACACACCGGACTTTGACCCCACACCCTTCGTAACGGCAAGAGCTAGAGATCGCATAATTTCAACATTCTCCCCTTTGATCGATGGCTAATCATCGTAAGTCCACACTCAATAGAATAATTTACCAAAATAATGTGATACAACAGTCAGGTGAAAAAAATGCCACTATAACTCGAGTATCGGCAGTACACCAAACTACCTCAATAAGATAAACATAATAGGAGTTGATTGCTTATGGCCCTCATTCAGGATCAAATGCTTTCCATTAAACTCATGCCAGCAACATGTTCATGAAAAAAAAAATTAGGTGGTAAGCCATTTGTTACGGGATCTGCTGACATCATTGTCATACTAATATGCACCATATCGACAACTTGATCATGGGTTCTATCTTTCACACAACAAAATATTTAATGCCAATATATTTGGCAGCACCACTTGACTTGTTACTCAAAAGAAACACTACAACCTTTATTATTGCAGTGTATTGTAATTGATTTCGAAATGCTGCCAACCACTCATCAATTGGTTTCAAAATGCGGTCAACCACTCTAAGTCCAGGAATAAAATTCTTTGACCATACAGCTTGCCCAACAGCTTCATAACTTGTCAAAAATTTGGCATGCATGGTTGGTCCTATTGCTATGGACTACTTAGACCTTTGCACGAAATGGCTCCTCGCACGAGTGTGAAGACATATATCCTGATGTCGATCTTCTACCATTCATACAACCAACGTGATCAGTGTCTCCATAGCCAACAAGCTCAAGGCTATCGGACTTTTTATACATGAGCATATAATGCTTAGTTCCTTGCAGATAATGTAAAAATTTCTTAACAGCCTTCCAGTGGTGCTTCCCTGGATTTGATTAAAATCTGCCAAGCATCCTGATTATATAGGCTAAGTCAGGGCATGTGCACAATTATGCATACATAAGATGTCGGATATATGGGCCTGGGGTATCTGCATCACCCATATATTCAACCACGATTGTCGACCAGACCGAAAACGATGAGGGATGAGGCCCACGAAGGGCGGGCAAATCCACCAGCTTGGAGATCAAGTAATATCAAAGATATCCAATGCCGTTGCATCCTTGTGATAGGATAGAATCGTTATGTTGACTATTTCATGGAACAAACTGGGAAACCAATCTGTTAGCTGATCAGATTTTGTTGTAACCCTACCCTCGGCCAATAAGGAGGGGTAGGGGGCTCCTGATCGGGATCCCTTCCTCTATATTCTAATGCATAGCTACACGCAACATCCTCTGTAACTGGGCATGTGAATACAGAGAGAAACTACTTCAAACTAGACGTAGAGCACCACACGCTTGAACCATTATAATCCCTGTCTTGTGTGCTACCATTTGATTCATCATATGCAAATAGCTGCTAGGTATTGCCGAAGCTAATTCTTCTGATTATTGGCGCGCCAGGCAGGGGCCTTTCGCGTATAGATCCATTGTGTTTCAAATGGATATCATCTTCAACTTCGATGACGACACGGAGAATATGCAGCCGGGCGAGAAAATCTCCTTCGTCAACCTCGACTTCGTCGCTGATCAACTCAGGAAACCTGCATCCGCAAGAACCCGATTCACCCGAGCAGGAGGAAGAGTAATGTTCAATTTTGCTAAATTTGGGTTGTTTTGCAGTTCAGTTCAACCTAAAAAACAGAGCTAAAGCAATGACTGAAGTTTCAGAATCTATAAATAAACTCTTATAAAGCTAAACCCCACTAGATGATTTTTCTCTTCATGCAAGGTATCCACATCATTCTCTAATAAGTGTTCTATTTGTTCATGCAAGATATCCACATCATTTTCCACTAAATCCATGCCATCCCTCATTAATTGCAACTAAAATATCCATGTCATCTCTATCATGTGAAATATTTTAAATCTTTAATCTAGTAATATACAAGGTATCTACTTATGCTATTTGTTTCATCACATACTCCTCTATATAATGAAATCAAATATTCTATTGGTTTTTTTCTATTAGCTTACCGTTTTTTACCAGATTTAATACAATAAAATATATATGTATATATAGTATACATAATACTAATATAGTAGTGCCATGCATATAACCGATTTATTTTTAAGAAAATCCCGCAGCAACGCGATAGTATACTCCTAGTCTAGAAGAAACCAAAATCGAAAACTGAAAAACCGAAGTTTAGCCATCCATCCACATGACTCATCACATGCATGCATGAGCATGGCTACACAATTAACAATCCACATTTACAATTGTGCTACATGAGAAATTTGCCTTTTACTGGGCCAAATAACGTGTTTTCCAAAAGTAGCATCCGAAACATTGCTTTCGTAAAAGTAGCAACCAAAACATTTGCATCTTATTTTCTTTACCATTTTCCTCTTTTCGTCCTTTCTCTTTATATTTCTCCCCAAAATCTCCCACCTAAATTGACGAGATTGCCCCTATGCTAATTCTTTCGTGGTTTCGTCTTTCGATATCCCTGCCGCCACTTCATTTCTTCCGTGCGCGAGACCTCACATGGACGACATGCCACCACCGTTCGACATGCCGCCGGTTGACATCTCCTTGCCAAGTTTCCTTTCCTAGTCTTACCAGCGGGCATTCACAAAACAAACATCGTGAATAGAAATGGAGAGCCTAGGTGAGCGAGCGCCCATCCCTCCCCCCCCGGTGACTGCCCCAGCGCCGGCCCACCCCCGCCACAGCCCTGCCAGCCACTTCCGCCCTGCCTTCCCTCTCGCCGCGGATCCACCCACCACCTTCAAGACGGCGCCCGGCCGCGCCAGCTCTAGACCCAGAAGCAGATCTGGTGGAGCTGGTGGACTGGGATGAAGACAGCGTCGACGGTGCTGAGGAGGACGAGGCAGCTGCTGCTGAAGGTGAGGGCGCAGGGCATCCGAGGCTGGAGGCAAGCTCCGATGTAGCTGGCTTCCCTCTTCCGGCGTCCACTACTGAGGGATCTGGCGGATTGGCGTCATCCCCAGCTCGCGTGGCTCTGAAGACTCCAGATCTGGCGTGTGCTTCCGGTGCAGCACCGTCCAAGCCCGCTCCGGCGCCCTGCAAGACATTGAAGCCCCAAGACCAGAAGCGTGAGCCCGCCGCAGCACCGTCCAAGCTCAAATCGGTGTGCTTGTCCACCCCGCTTCGCCTCTGCGACTGTCGAAATCGGTCTGGCAGCGTGTCGATTTGGGTGCGGTGGCCGCGGATGGCTCCCTTCAGCTCCGCCCTTGCTGCTCCACGCCGCCTGCTAACACCTGCGGGGGGGTCATTACTCCCCTGCCGGCGTTAATGCGGCTTCGGAGGAGCCACTTTCACCAGAATGGCATCTGGCGAAGACTGGCCGCCGCAAGCGGCCTGACCCCGTTCCTCGCCGCGCGGCCGTGGAGGGGAACAAGATGGCAGCCAGTGCGCCTTCTGCTGGCCGGGATGCCTTCAAAAAGCGATTTGCGGGGAGGTGCTTCCGCTGCCTTGCCTCCGACCACCTCGTTTCCAAGTGTCGCGACCCCGTCCGCTGCATCTCCTGCCGTGGGGTGGGGCACTTCTCCCCTGCAATCCCCACTTCGCCCGGCCGCGCACCATCTCCGACAAGCTCCGGGCCCGTCTCTCCTTTCCGCCGGGGAGAGTCCACAGCCGCCTCATCTTCCCGCCCCTACCTCTCCGTGGACAGTCCTCCCCGGGACAGTCCCTCGAAGCTGTGAAGGACATGGAGCCCAACATTCCTGGTGCTGCCCTCCGCCGCCCCATGTGCCGCTACTCCAACATCATGGGCACCGAGGGGATGTACCGCGAGGCGAACAGGCTCCGCGTTTTGGCCGTCGTCGTCTCGTCGCCGCCGGAGGGGTACCGCTCCAACGCCCTGGAGGTGGCCCGTGCACTGGCTGACCAGCTGCACCTGCCTCGCCACTCCGTCAGAGTTTCCAAGCTTGCAGCTGGGGAGTATGTGGCGGTGTTTGGGTCACCATTGGAGCAGGGTCGTGCCCTCAATAGGGGCTACACCGAGGTGGGAGGCTCCATCTTCCCCATCAGTCCTTGGGTCTCGGCGGGCGGTGGACAGGAGCAGCACTGGTGGTACCATGTCAAGGTGACTATGGAGAATGTTCCTCTTGAGGCCTGGAACGAGGAGGGGGTGAAGCTCATCCTTGGCGATGCCTGTGTCTTCGACAAGCTCTCCTCGCAGCATCGGGAGACACCGCAGCAGCGGGAGGCAGCCCAGTTCCTGTCCTGCTGGGTTTGGATGCGCGATCCCACTGAGCTGCCGCGCTCGTTGGAGTACACCATCTTCGTGGCGCGGGCAGGGCAGGCCATGAACATTGCTGGCCTGCCAACACCGACATGCATTCCAGCCTCCCCGCCAACCGGGCTGCTCGCCGACAAGACCATCCTCATCCACCTGGTGGGGTATGAGGTCTGACCCCAAGGTCCCCTCGATGGCACATCCTCTCGGACGACATCGGAGCATGGGAGCTCTGCGCCCACCATCACACGCTTCGATCGGGGCTGAGGGGGTGCTGGATGGTCACCTCCCGCCAGCCGGCGCCGCGGCCGGAGGCCTGCCGTGCCCCTCCGGAACGCCGTGCGAGGGACGACTACGACGAGGACGACTTCCGCGAGCCTCCCCGGCGCAGCGACGTGCCCCGGAGTACCCGCGTCCGGCAGCTCTTCCCCCCCTGTGCCTCTGCGCGCTCTGTTCGTACCCGCACCCGCTCTCCACCGGGCTACGGGCGTGCACGGGACGACGACGGCGTGCTCATGGACCGCGGACGCCTCGACAGCCGCTCTCCGCGCAAGACGCCTCGTGGGAGGGACGCTCTCCTCCATGCTTCGGAGGATTGGGAGAGGAGGAGGTCCTGCTCGCCGGCCGGCCGCTCCTTCGGCAGGCCAACCACCGGGGGCCCTGACCCTCTCCTTGACCATTTACATCCCTATGGTGGTGCAGGTTTCCAGGCCAACTGTCTCTCCCAGGAGGAGGACCCCATGGTACATGAGTTCGCACATGCTGCTCGGGAGCTGCCGGCAGCCCCGCTGTCCTTCTCGCTGGACGGCCACGGAAGCCGCCAACCATCGCCGGAGTACCGCCCCGTCAGCAGGCTGTGGGCTGGGCCAAGCTCCTCGGCCCAGTTCGCACCGGCTCCCCAGGAGATCAACTTTGGCCCAGGAGTGCAGCTGGACGATGCTGACTTGAGGCCCGAGAACGTGATGGCGGACATCTCCGACCGCGTCACTAGGATGGAGATCGACGGCCCGGGTAACCACACCGACGGCCCAGGTACTGGTGACTCGTCTGATGTTGATGACCCTGCTGTTCTTTGTGCTGTGGTTCGGGATGGTGCTAGGGATGAGGTGGCTGGAGCTGTGGAGGGGCTGGGTGTTGTTGACTCAACGGAGGAGCATGATGAGTACGCGGCTTTCCATGCGGGCATTTTCTGTCCAGTGCCTGCTGCTGTGCTGAACAGGCCTGAGTCGTCGGCGTCGAGCAGCAGCCGTGGTAGGAAGAGGATAGCTGCACCAACCCGCTCCAGCACTCGTCTGCGGGACCGTCCCTGTTCTGTTCCGGTGGCTCAGCGAGCCCAGCGCAAGCTCATGCGCGAGCTTGCTTTCGTCGGCGCCAAGTCTGCATCCCCAGATGCTGCTGTTTCTGCTTATGTGGACTTATATGGGCAGGACCTTCCGGTGCAGGCGGTGCAGGCCATCAGGGCAGCGACACGGCTGGGCAGCAGTGAGCTCTCCAGGACGCTTGAGGCCATTACAGCCAAATCTAGGGCTGACGAGATGGAGGCAGTGTAGTCCTTCAGACTCCGACCACTCTGTAGTCACCTGGTGACTAATGTATCTTAGGATATTGCCAGCACCGGCCGGTCTTCAACCGGTGGATTTGGGGTGTGAGCCCAATGTTGTTCTGTTCTGTGTGACCCGTGCCACTAGTGTTTGGTTAGGTTGTTCTGTGGGTCTGTTATTTTGGCACAAGGTTGATGGTGTTTGCAGAACTTTGAAGCAGTTATGCTGTGCTGTGATGGCTGGGGTCAATGTCTGTTTGTGCTGTTGTTTAATCAATGAGAATGGTTTGCTGGCACCTTGCTTGATCTGTTGTTTTCCTCGTTGCAATGAATGACATCAAATTACTTAACTGGAATGTACGTGGCCTTAACTGTGCTGCTCGTCGGGAGGCTGTTAAGATCATGATCCAACAAGCTAGACCATGCATCATTTGCCTTCAGGAAACCAAGCTAGACAATGTCAGCAGTTGCCTGGCCCTTGAATTCTTGGGGAATCCCCGTATGAGCTTTGAATATCTTCCTGCGGACTCTACCCGTGGAGGTATCCTAGTGGCTTGGGATAGGGATCTTGTGCAGGGCAATACACCGGTGCTGGGGCTGCACACACTTTCACTTGAGCTGAAAATGAAGCTAACAAACGTGGCCTTCAGAATCACAACAGTGTATGGGCCAACTGAGGATAGTCTTAAGCTTCCCTTTCTTGCTGAACTTGTTGGCTGCCAACCTCCTGCTGGAATGCCATGGCTTTGCCTAGGGGATTTTAACTTGATTTATGAGGCTCGGGATAAAAACAACAGTAACATCAACCGCAGGATGATGAGCCATTTTCGTCGTGCTTTAGATGACAGTGAGTTGTTAGAGCTAAGATTACAGAACAGGCACTACACCTGGAGCAACGGACGTGCCGCCCCAACTTTGGTGCGCCTGGACAGAGTTTTTTGCAACAAGGATTGGGATGCGATCTTCCCTGCTGTCAGCCTACAGGCGCTCTCCAGCTCCCTCTCAGATCACTCACCTCTCTTCCTTGGCAGTCACCAAAATGCGCCTAGAGCAGCCTTCTTCCGTTTTGAGGTTTTCTGGCCCAGGGCGCCGGGGTTCATGGATGTGGTTGCTGCAGCCTGGAATGCACCAGTTGGGGGAACGTCATCGATCATGATTTATCGCAATCGCCTAATGGCTACAAGTCGGGCTCTTCGTTCATGGAGCAAAAGGTTGTTTAGTGATGCTAGATTACAGCTGCAGCTAGCTAACGAGGTCATTCTGCGACTGGACACTGCTCAAGAGTCAAGGTCACTCTCCCAATCAGAATTAATGCTTCACAAAGAACTTAAGGCGAGAGTTTTGGGTTGGGCTGCCATTGAACGCTCGAGAAGGCGGCAGAGCTCCAGACTTATACAGATCAGGGAGGGAGATGCATGCACTAAATTTTTCCACCGCAAAGCCAACAGCCGTCGGCAGCATAACCTAATCTCCTACCTTAAATCCGAAGATGGACATATCATTTGGGACCATGCCGCGAAGGAGGACATATTGCACTCACATTTTCTGCAGATACAGGGCACACACGTCCAGCGAACTTGCAGCCTTGATTGGGGTCGGCTGCAATTAAGGCGAGTCGATGACCCTTCCTTGGACATGCCTTTCTCGGAGGAGGAGATTCACAAGGCGATTTGCCAGCTACCAAGTGAGAAAGCGCCTGGCCCCGACGGTTTCCCAGGGCTATTTTTCAAAGTATGCTGGCCGATCATCAAAGGTGATCTGCTTGGAGCCTTCCAGTCCTTCCACCAGCTAAGGGCGGGGCCTCTAGAACACCTCAATGGTGCATACATATCCCTCATTCCAAAATGTGAAGTGGCTGAACAGGCAAAGGACTTCAGACCGATCAGTTTGATAGACTCTTTTGCGAAATTAATCACCAAGAAACTGGCCATCCGTCTCTCCACACACATTGATCAACTCATCTCCGAGTCCCAGAGTGCTTTCATCAAAGGCCGTTGCATCCAGGATAACTTTATGTATGTGCGGAATTTGGCGCGTGCGTACCACAGAAACAAGAGGCCTGCTCTCTTATTCAAGCTGGACATCTCCAAGGCTTTTGACACGGTGTCATGGGAATACATCTTGGAACTTCTTGAGCACAGAGGTTTTAGCAATCGTTGGCGTGACTGGCTGAGCTTGATTTTCAAGTCCTCGCATTCTTCGGTGCTCTTGAATGGGGCTCCGGGGGAAAGGATTAATCATGCGCGTGGCCTCAGGCAAGGAGACCCTCTATCCCCGTACCTGTTCATCTTGGCCATTGACACCTTGCAACGGATTTTGGAGCTTGCCACCCAGGAAGGCATCCTCAGTCCATTGCGGGGATGTGTTGCCCGTATCCGGCTGTCGCTATATGCTGATGACGCAGTCATCTTCCTCAATCCTGTTCGCAGTGAAGTGGCAGCTCTTTTTAGTATGCTGGAACAGTTCGGAAATGCCACCGGTCTTAAGCTAAACATTGGGAAGTGCATGGTAGCCCCTATCAGATGTTTAGGAGTGGATTTGGACCACGTTCTGGAGCCCTTTGCTGGACAGCGTGTGCCTTTTCCGATTATATACTTGGGCTTGCCACTAACACTTGGAAGGCTGAAGCTGGTACATGTCCAGACCGTAGTTGATAAGACCCGTGCAAAACTAGCCGGATGGCAAGGTAGACTTCTCAACGCAGCAGGGCGGCGTGAATTGGTGCGTTCAGTCCTAAGCGCCATCCCTACCTACCTTCTTACAGCGCTTAGGGTTCCCAAACAGCTTGTTGCTGACATCGACAAGACACGCCGACGCTTCCTCTAGGCTGGTGACAAGGAGATCTCTGGGGCCAAATGCAAGGTGGCATGGCCAATTGTTACCAGGCCGGTAGAGCTCGGGGGCCTGGGTGTGATCGATCTTGAAAAGTTCAGCAGGGCACTACGGTTGAGGTGGCTCTGGTTCTCTTGGTCCAGCCCCAACAGGCCTTGGAATGGGATGGAATTACCAGTTGACAATGTGGATGCCTCCCTGTTTGCTGCAGCTACAAGGGTGACCGTTCGCAATGGTCGCAAGGCACTCTTCTGGCATTCAAATTGGATCCTCGGCCGGCCGCTGTTGGGCATTTTTCCTCTGTTGTTTGCTCACAGTAGAAGGAAGAACCGGACCGTCTTTGAGGCTCTGCAGGATGGAGCGTGGATCAGAGACATTGCTCACGATCTTGATAATGACCTGCTTGCAGAATTTTTCAGGATGTGGGAGGTACTGCAGCAAGTGCAACTAGACTTCGACAGCCAAGAGGAGGATAGCATCACATGGCTGTTGGATAGCTCAGGAACCTACACGGCGCGTTCTGCTTACAAAATCCAGTTCGGGGGCGGCATTCTCTCAAATTTTCCAAGGCTCATTTGGCAAGTTTGGGTGCCCCAAAAATGCAAGCTCTTCCTATGGCTGCTCTTACAGGACAAGCTTTGGACGGCTGCCCACCTCCAGGCGAGAGGATGGGAAAACAACTACTTCTGCGGCCTGTGCTTCCGGAATTTGGAGACGGCTTGGCATCTTTTTGTGGAATGCCCGGCTGCTAGAGCTGTTTGGATCCGTGTTTCAGCATGGAGCGGTTGTGAGAATCTTCATCCATCTTCCTGGCCCGAAGCAATGGACATGGAGGACTGGTTCCTTGCTGTAACTGCAGGTGGAACAAAAGCAGCACATACCTTGGCAATTCTCTCCCTGTGGACTCTCTGGAACCAAAGGAACGCGGCAGTCTTCGACGGTGTTGAAAGCACTACACTCCGGTCTTTTTCTCGGATCAAGGATGAAGGTTCTGCCTGGGCTAGTGCTGGCTGCAAGGCTTTGAAGCCTCTCTATGTTGTTAACCTTTTAGGGAGTAATTAGTTAATTCCTAAACCTTCTGTAACGGTCTGTTATGGGAGGTGCGCCCCTCGCGCTCGCTGTGACTCTATTTCTTCTTATTAATATATGCCGGGTAACCGGATCTTTCAAAAAAAAAAAAGTCTTACCGGCGCAGGCGAGCCAAACCTCCTCGCCCAGCATAGGAAGGAAATCCTTGCTTGCATGGATAATGAAGTGACTGGGTAAGAGATCCAAACACCATTACCGACTTACCGTTCCAACTTCTAGCCTAGCAAGGTAATTATCGTGCCCTAAATCTCCAGCTAAGCCTCTTAGAAGTTGTCCCCCTCAACAGCTAATTAAACGCAGCTATAGCTGGAGATAGCTGCAGCTAAGCCATTTAGCTGTTTTTGCAAACAAGATGGAAAAAACACACATAACAAGACTGGTTGGGGAAGATGAAGAACTGCTTGGGGTTGGGGTTGGTTACTTGGTGGTGCTGGTGCTGCCTTCGGGTTGGGGTAGATGAAGGACCGGGTTGCATTGGGTGAAGATGAAGAACTGGAGTGCTGCTCGTGCTGCCTCGCTCGTACTGCACACCGCCGGCGCATGGAGCTCCGGTGACCGTGCCACCACTCGCATGCAGCTCCTGGGACTGTGCCGTCACCATAGCCCCGCACGTGACGAGAGATGCAGCCGTCGCCGCTTGCGGGCTCCGGCTGGCCGCGCTACCATCTCAGCACACTGGCGGCTCCGAAGCAGAAGCCGCCGCCGCCACTGCCATCGGCTCCTTTCCTATGGTAGAGCTAGGGTTGGCTTAGGGGCTTACGGCGCGGATGTGAATTGGGAT